>JAVQJF010102604.1:0-10173 GCA_036023855.1 Gadopsis marmoratus
GAGATCACCGTCCTGCCACGGAGGAAGATGGAAGAAGTGGACGACACCGCCGGGGTGAGTGGTCGACAACACACACACACACACAGTAACACACAGTAACACACACACAGTAACACACACACAGTAACACACACAGTAACACACACAGTAACACACACACAGTAACACACACAGCGCTGTGCTTATGCTAATGCAATTAAACACTCAGGGATCGAGGGATCGAGAGCCAGTGAGGGAGCAGCTCTTGCTGATGCTGATGAGCTGAACAGAGAACATTGCATTACCATTACAGATGGAGAGGAGGTGGAGGCAGGGAGGTGGAGAGAAAGGTAGAGGGGGTGCAGAACAGGAGGGTCCTGAGGAGAAAAGAATGAGAGAGAACAAAAGGGGGAAGGACAGATGGAGACAGAAAGGGAGGCAAAGACAAAGGGAGAAAGAAATAAAGGAGTCCAGCAGAGGACGAGAAGGAAATGAATGTTTGTGTGAATGTATATCCTGATCAATACATGAGTTTGTTAAGATTTGTTAAAGCCTGACTGTCTGCAGAGGCTCTCATGGTACAGATGGAGGTTCACCTCGCAGGTTCACACACAACATCCTTTTGTTTCTGTCAGGCTGACAGTTGCATTAAGTCCCTTCAGGCTTAACAACACGTGTAACCTAATGCTGAAATGTGAACTATAGTTATTGGTTACTTATCAGATTTGGATTTTACGTTAAAAGAAAAAGCACATGATGAGCAGATTGTTGGAGATTAGATTAAACCAGAGGTTCCAAACCTTTTTGGCTGATGAGCCTTAAATGTAGAGTTTCACTGTTGGGCCCTTTGTCACGAGTTGATGAGCAGCTCCACCAAACACTTTTCGCCTCTAAACGTCTTACATGGTTTCATTTTAATAACTCTTTCACCCAAAGAGGGAACAAAAACAAATTTGCTTATCAGAACTTTGATTTTTTTTTCCTCCCATTAATCATTTCAGGACCCCTCAGATTTATCCTGTGACCTTATGGAGAGTCCCGGGCCCTATGTTGGGAACCACTACATCAACTGTCTATAAAGTAATTAAAACTAGCTAATATGTATTAAGTAGTAAACGTAGCTGCAACATTAAAATGCTGCTCTGACATTGATGCATCACTGTTAACAATCTAACAGTGTCAGAATGTGTATTAAAACATGTTGAATGTATTTATGCAGACATGCTCGCGTCACACAATCCTAGATTCTCTGTCCACCTCACACACAACACACACAAATGTAAATACTACCTCCCACTTAAAAAGTGCAAAAAGTGTATTATAATGTACCTTCTCTCCAGAAAGAAATACCAATGAAAAGAATTACACATCAGAATCTCATAGACAGGATGATACAAATACACGTATTACCTGCCTCTTTCCACACACACACACACACACACACACATCACTGCAGTGTGGAAGTTAATATAAAAGCGAATCTCCAGACATCATTCCGACTGTATTCACGGTCACAGCGGCCCTCTCCCACAGTAATGTGAATTGTGAATATCATCACTCTCATTACTACAGATGGATCTCTACAGGGGCATTAGATGATCCGTCTGTGTCATTTGCCAATTTGCACAAAAAGTATTATATCTGCCATTTTCTCGGAGCTATCACCCATCACCGGTGCCCGGGAGAAAGTGGAGTAGAAGAGCTGAGGGGGAAAAGTTGATGTTCCCATGTTCTGGACATGTAATTGGCAGCTGCTCGTGCAGAAAAGTAAGGGTGTTGCAGAAAAAGACCATTTGCGCTCAGGACATTTAAATTATAAAAGAGACAACTTTTCTACAACGGTACCAGCAGCAATGTTCTGAAATATTGTTAGTTTTACAAAGATTTAACGTGTGTGTTTATTAAGGGCCACCTGCTTCCAGACCTCTGACTCATCAGCCCACGTCGGCTTCCTTCAGCCTTCCCACTGACGGCTGTTTCTCCTGGTTAGAGGAACAGCTGACCAAGCCGAGACTAATTAATGAGATTTAGAACGGGGATGTCATCTTCTTACATAGCTAGCCATGTAGCTGTCTAGCTGCATTCAAGTCCACCTACAGATGTAACTCTCACATCGACATATTAAGTTAATTCAGCAGCTGGTTCCACAAAGAGAAGAGCTTCCTCTAACCGTTAATGTTCAGTTCCACGATGTGACTGAAAAAGAAGCGTTTCAGGACATCTGATGCACCTCTGCTTTTGGGCAATGATGCCGCATATGGCACTGATATACGTAACGTATTTCGTTAAAGAAAAACGGGTAGTCAAGTAAAAGCCTCTAGTAACGGGGTGTGGTCGACTCCAACAAATAAAGGCGGAGAAAAAAGGCTGGATAAACTCCGGATGGCTGTTTATTATGTGCTGCCAACTAACGTAGTATATCTCCATCACTTTAATTTAACAAACTCAACAACATCACCACACTGTTTTCAACACTGTTGTTCTGGATTATTCACCTAAAGTGCTGTTGTCTGATTTCAGTCACTGCAGCCGTGTCTTTACAGCTGGATGTTGCAGTAACTTACAAGCGCCACAAGTCAGCAGCAGCTACGTTTCAGGCGCCGTGCGGGAACTTTGCAAGTCAGCTTGTTTTATACAACATGCTTCCTGCAAATCTTTCACAATAAAAGTCTTGTTAATAAATGAAGGGTTTCTGTCCCCTGAAACTGACACAGGAAGTGTTGAGTAACAGCGTGACGCAGAATCTTTAACAGGACAAACAGGAGCGAATCAACACGAGGCTTCGTGCTAAAATATGACCACTTCCACTCATCAAACAGGGAATTAGAAACAAAGGCCTGCCTCTAATACAAGCCTGCTTCAGATAAAGGCCTGGAACCTTCTGCCGTTCAGCTGAATAAAGCTCCGGCTGCGATCTGAGGAAATACTTCTGCTTCTGCTCTGTGAGGATTCCAACATCATTGACTGGTCCCAGAACAGCTTATCATGGCCTGAGACCTGATAGGTCTTTAGCAGCATGTTTGGAGGTAAATTTAACAATAGGTATTAAATTCTGTTTGAAATAATCACCCATTCATTTATTGGGTTTAAATGTGATACAACCAATCAGAATTCAGGACTGCAAGTTCCTGTTTTTTCCCCTAAAGACACATTTAAATGACAAAATAGGAAATAGTTTCTCCTTCTCACTGCACATTATTCTCCTCGATCACATATTTCCCCTCTCTCTTCACTACAGAAATGTGTTTTGTAAAAGGCTGAAACATTTGGCTTGTTCCCGCTGCCAAAAAATATCAGGTTTAATAGAGATGGAAATTTGATGGACAGTTAATTCAGAGTGTCCAAATTGCCATTTTAAGGTGATTTCTGACACATGGATGAACATTATTTTTACTGCCTGCACAGGTGTCAAGTGGCCATCAGTCAGACAGCCTTCCCTGCACGTCGGCGTCACACAGCGTCACAATACAACACACTTTCCTTAAAGTGCTGTCGTGTATCTGAGAGCGTAAAAAAAAAGACTATTTCAGGCCAAAAGATGCCAGAGAATGTCAAACTTTCAGAAAAAGTGATAACGTTTTCTAAGTGTACTGATGGAATTGTCATATAATAATAGTTATAATTAGCACACATGCAAAGTTAACTGCCTTATCTCCAACGAACCTTGTTTGTGAATGTTCTAATCAAACAATGATTGGCAGCGCTCCGTCGTGTATTTACTCTTATTGTGATTACAGTCTTTAAGCCTGCAAGAGCCTGATTGAGGTGGATGACGGACGGAAATTACCGCTCTCGCTCCAACTATGATATTATTTATCCCCTGAGGGGTTTAGGGTGTGTAGCTGCTGTCTTCCAAACAATCAATTTCAGGTTTAGTCTAAATTAACTCTAATGAGAATTGCAGGATTAATTTAAGAGAAAATTATTGGCTTTAGAAAATAATGAATAGTGTATAATGATGTATTATTATTTATTGGTGTGACATTTGAGGAATGCGGAAAGAAGAAAAAGCATCTTGTTTCCTTGAAAGGACACAGGTTTCGTTTTGCCTCAACACGTCTGAATAGTACATATTTTAATATAGCATATGATATTTGATATGGTCATTTAAATTGATGCACAAGTTCACCGCTGTGCGAAGGTGAAGCAAAGTGCAGTGAAATATTAATAAAAATGGCTAAAATATAACAAATGCATTAAAAAGCATGTGGTGCTATTTACAATGAATAGTCCTACTGTCCACTTAGTGTTTTATCCTGTGCTTCTGTTTTTACATGTAGAAAACTCTTTACAATATTAAATACATACAATTACATATACATGTTCTGTGCACTGTCCAAATGCACAGCTGGCTTTTGCAGTGGTCACACGTCTTGTTGTGCAATCGGATGGCACAAACTAACAGACTAAATTAAACCACGCTGCAAAATAAGCAAAGAACATACAGCTATTGCACACAGATAAGCTCAGCTCAGATTTGGAGATGTGGAGCAGAGGCCCAACATGGTCTGTTTGCTGCAGTGAATAAGAGCATACAGTTGATATAGTGCAGGGTAGGAAGAGTAGTGGACACCTGTAATCAGAACTATGAAAACAGCTCTTCCCCGCAGGATTTTATTGCTTTATGATCCAGGGAATATCGCGGTTCACTGGGAGAGATCCCCTTTTCCTCTCCTACATCCACACATCAGCACAATGAGGCTCCGTTCGCTCGGCCAGAAGCCTGGTGACGTAGCAGCTACTGGCAGGGCTGGTGGAGAACTGCAAGCTAACCGGCAGCTCAGTCACAAACGCAGCCGGAGCTTCTGTTCTCTCTCCGTCTCTTCTGCTTCCTTTGCCCTTGTACTCCGGTCATCTTTGCACACCATTTCGTTGACTAATAAAAGCTAAAATAAAATAAAGCCACGGACAAATTTGAATTAGCGAGAAGTTCAAGATAGAAAGAAAGAGGAAGGACATGGAAGTTCGGGAGAGAGGGAGAATAAAGGGAGCCGGAGAGAACGGCTGGATTAAACTGGTGGATGTTAAATTTAATTGCATTAATCTCCATTAAGTTGCCAGGAAGAAAGGAAGCGAGGAGCTCTTGACAAGAGAAAGGTTTTCTCCCAGAGTTTCCTGCTCTTTCCTCTATCCCTCTCAATTAAGTAGGTAGTTAATGACTTGAGCTTTTATTGGCTGGAACACCGACAGAATGGAAGGACGAACACATGCAGCCACGTAGCCAGCAAGGCCAAACACAGCAGAGTTATCGTGTAATTATGTGCCATTAAAACCTTAAAAGCAAATGCAGTTTAATGTTTTTATGTCCGTTGGTTGGAGGATGTGGGCTGGAAATTAAGCTCACACGTTATTTTTGAGGAGAAAATAATAATACTTATGTACCGCTCACACCTTAAAGCAGGGATGGCATTGCTTGTCACTTCTACCACTTTAGGGTTTTCGGGTTTACCGTCATTTTAAGCACAAAAGGAAGGTGAAGGTCACCAGGCATGAAGCAAAATGGCTGAAAGCGGGTGTCTGGAAACGCAGTGGGGAATACAGGGGCAGGTGACGCCACAAACCGCCTAACAGAAGGAAACAGGTGAGCCAGAAATAGTAATGACTTCAAATGGATGAAGACGCATGGATAATGGTTTAATAATCACATCACAGGCCTCTGAACTGAACTGAACTGAACTGGTGCGGAGAAGAAAAAGGCAGCGCTGCGTTTGCATAATGGGAGTTGTGTTTCAAGCAAATCCCACCCGACACTGAAAGCTGCACTGACCTGATCTGATCCACCATTACAACAAGGGCCAATGTCAACCGGCAGAGAAAGAAATCCATTATTTTAGGCAGCAGGTTTTACAGTTTGGTACTGAAACTGTAACAACTATTCCTGTCGTCTTTCAGCTGTCAGATGTCTCCTAATAAGGGTTTGGAAAAGTGTTTTTTCCTCCACTGAAGCCTATATTTGCTGCAGGCGTGCTGGGAGCTTTGTTTAGGACTCACAGACCCCCTGCGATAATGAACCCGATTCAACTCAAAGGACTGGAAACATTTCAGCGAATGAGGGAGACAAACCGAAGACGTCTTTGAGTTTGACATGGAAGGTCGCGACCTTTATCCGGCTCTCATATTGATGTCTGTCTTCCCACTTCGATTCTACTGGTTTTTTCTTTTTAGTCAAGTCTGTCATTAAAAGAGATTATATGCTTCCTGTGACCCCCCCCCCCCACACACACACAACAATCAGGTCTGTTCCTTCACGCTGACATATATCCTGCATCAGCTGTAGTGTCCCGTCCACACAGAGCATCAGTGAGTTCGTAGATCTTATAACTTTAGCAGGTCATTAATGTGCTGCACGGGTATCAAAGCGATTCGGCGTCGCGGTTCCCAAACAACAAACATTACAGACTGCAGGGCGGCGCACTTCTACACATTTAGACGGATCCAGCAGAAGCCGAAAACCGACCTGACGCAGTAGAAGTAAGGCCGAGACCCGACCCGGGTTTTCCACCCTCTGTGCTGCAGACCTGCACTGCAGCACACACTGACACAGCTGGCTGCACTTCACCCACTAACATACGGACCCTGATCAACAAAGACACTCCAGCTGTGTGTGTGTGTGTGTTTAAATGTATATTTGTGTGTTTGTTGTGTTCTCCTGTTGTGTGTGTGTGTGTGAGAGCGTGAAAGAGTTTATTACAAAGCTCTTTACAAAGAGTAACCAGCTGTGTTGACAGAAGATGCTGATTCTCCATCCCCCCCTTTTCTGTTTAGCCCCACCAAACACACACCAACACACACGCACACACACAACCACACACACACACACGCACGCACAAACACACACCAACACACACACATTCTCCAAGACTTACAGGCAATGAATCTTGTCAGTTTCAATAAATAGTTACATTTTTCAAGCTGCTGACGTCGCAGAGAGAAGCAGATCAGAGGGGGGGGGAAGGGGGGGGGGGGTCCTTGTGAACAATATAAAATCAAAGTGAACGCTGACGTATCGCTGCCCTGTTCACCAGCCGAGAGGAAGAAGTATGTGCAGTAATTTGTGCCTGGACGCTGTGGTTTGTGTGATAACACTGTTCGTGTGTGTGTGTGTGTGTGTTAGCATGTGTGTGTGTTCACGTGTGTCTGTGTGAATGTGTGCATGTGTGTGTGCCTGTGCGTGCGTGTGTGTGCGTGCGTGTGTGCGTGCGTGTGTGTGCACGTGTGTATGTGTGTGTGCGCATGTGTGTGTGTGTGTGTTCATGGTAAACAGAAATGAAGGAAATGACTCAGCATATCAGGTGCTTACTTCATGGCGTGTTCTCCTGATAGTAGTATATAGTAGTATATAGTAGTATATAGTAGTAGTATATAGTAGTAGCTCTAGTAGTATATATATAGTGTTGGTTTTGGTTAAAAGGGGAAAAAAAGGGTATTTTTAAACCAGGGCCCTATTTTTAAATATTTTGGGGTCCAAATGACTGATACTTAACAAAGATTTTGGATTTGTTCCAGTAGATCCTTTCTCCCCTTTGCGAGATTTCAGAGCAATACTTTCTGTTTGTGGTTAAACAAAAAGGATCTTACTCTTTTAACAGACAGGTCTGTCTCTGTAGGGATCCATCCCATAACGTTGTCAGACACTTAGCGTAACAGTCTGAATCTATCAGCGGCAAAAACAAGCACTTTTATTGGGCACACTTACCCACAAGGATTACGTTGCAGCCCGTTTGCAGCCAAAGTGATTTAATCCCCAAAATGTGTAAATAAATAAAATAGGGCCCAAGTTTAAAAGTAGCAGAGATTCTCTTTAACAGTTGACCCCGCTGATGGCAGACCTCTCGCTAACACTGTCGAGCTTTAATTATGTTCTGCACAGCAGGTTTCCATCCAAGTCTTCTGCACAATTTAGGAGAAACTGGCAAAAAGAAATGTGACATTTTCATCCGCTACAGTTATGTGACAGTTTGGAAGCCATTAAGTCGGAGTCGGAGGACGACGGCGTCTTTAAAAAGAACAGCAGTCAAGTCAAGTCATGTTTCAGTGGAGCAGAAGCTTCATTTATTCACCGTTTCCAACTGACTTTGTCGCGTTTTGCTTTTATCGCCACACCAACGGTTCCACCTCAGCCAAGTGTAAAAAACGTGTTCTTCCTGTTTCTCTGCACAGAAACTGATGCGTGGAAACTCACCGAGTCACCGTGTTTGCATTGTTTCATTTACTTGGTGCCGCAGAGTGACGGAGGGAAGGTCGAGCCTTTTCTGCAGGCCGCTTATCGCAGAGAGTCGCGATGAGCAGCTTTTCTAGACCTCTAGTCCAGATTCCAGTGTTCTGTTCATCTGATGCCTCTGTTCCTTCACCTGGCACCAGACATCTCCTGCTCGCCGTTGTGCTACAGTGAATCTCCGTGACTTTCTATCGGGTGGAGTTTTCCTGGTCAGTTCACAAAATGCAGGACTTAGACGCTGAAGACCGACTGAGGTTTGCATCCTGACTCCTGCATGTGCTTCCGGTCAACTGTTAGCTTTTAAAAATAGCCAACCAAGACATTAATCTGCTCCCAACCGCATCCGAGTCGAACCAGAGAAAAAGTAAGTCATGGGTTCTGGATGTTTTTTGTCCCACATCTTTCACAGTGCCCACGCTTTGGGAAGAGAATAACCCTTTCAGTGCACACTTTATTAATGTAGTTTGCTTTAATAAAGAGATGAAATGTCTGAATCTTTCCTTTCCTTTTCCTTTCCATGTTTAAAGTTCTTCCTGCTTTGAAAATAAAACGTCTTGAAGGGTTTCCTCCTGGTGCAACGAGACCACCCGCCAAGTGAAATGACAGCATCAGTCCTTATGTTCCAGTGACCGCGCCGCCTAGTGGCCGTGGGAATTATAACTGTAGTCTGTTGGGAGCCAATGACGGCGGCAGGTGATGTAACTGTAGAGCCACAGAGGCAGGAGGTCGACAAAATGTCAGACGCAAGAAACCAGTTTGTTTCCCAACATGTTGGTCTCTTTTAACCAGGACCGCCATCGTTTCCTTACCTGACCACGTGGTTATTATTGTCACCGTGACGACGAAGGCCCCCCCATCTTAACAAAGTGTTAAGATCCCTGAGCCCGACCCAGCTGTGCTTGTGCCCAAACCGCCCTGAAGCGCAACCACAGACATCGTCCTCCAAACGTACCGTGTCTTTTCACTTGGACTTGTTGGGTGTAACAGGAAGTCTAGATGACTCAGCCATTCACCTCCACACACAGTAATTCACATGTAATGGACTTATCCCGGAGTTTAGCCGTGCCTTTTATATAGTTTCGTTAATTTAAACTCAGAACTTTTAAAAAACAATCCGTGTCCAAACATTTTTTTTCAACAAAATACATACTCCGTTAAACTCACACTCCGTGTTTGAGCTCTCTCTCCACAAGCTCCCACTCAGCTCGTCTTTCCACCGCGTTCGTCTCCCTCCGTTGGCTGGTTTTTTTTTATCTGCCGCTCGGAATAAATAAATGCTAAATCAACCCCCTCTCGACGTGGTAATTCAAAGCGCTGAGGGCCGGAGTGAATTTTTCAGGCAAGCTGAGGAGGCAGAGCTCCAGCTGGAGGCAGAGAACATAATAATAAACAGCTGGGAAAAAAAAAAAAAAAAAAAAGGCGAGACGTGTAAAGTGAAATTCGTAACGATCAACAAACAATTACATAAAAATCTGACTGAACATGAGGACTCTCACATAACATGCACACCGTGCAACTCTGCAAGAAACATGTGATACCTGAGTTTGGGGCCATATAAGAAAAATGTACTTGACACTGAAATGCACACGCAAATATACGCACACACACACACACACACACACACACGAACGCACACACACATTCACACACACATGCACACACACACGCACACGCACAAGCTTCAGTAAGATGCCCGTGACATGTTTGACATGACGTACCAGGCAAATGATGTTCACGCAGACAGAAACACAAGATGAACGTGCACACAAGGATGCAGATACTCCAAACACACACACACGCACGCACGCACACACACACACACACACACACACACACACACACACAATCCAAATCTGTAGGGATCAGCAAAATAACCAGGAAGTCTTTGACAACAATAACAACTCTCCCTGAAAAGATGCTGTTCTGGCAACTTAAGACCTTTGAGGAGAGTGTGTGAGTGTGTGAGTGTGTGAGTG
>JAVQJF010102609.1:0-37718 GCA_036023855.1 Gadopsis marmoratus
CATCATTGCAACTCCCCCCCCCCCCACACACACACACACACACACACACACACACACACACACACACACACACACACTGTATTCCTCCCCACATTCCCAGTGGCAGAAGGCTCCCATCAACTCCTCTGTTCCCGCGCCACAGCCCTGTAATCCAGGCCCAGACTCGCAGCAATCTGGCTACTTACACCCATCCTTCAACCAGGCCTTAGTAGCACCCCCACCCCTGACACATGCAGGGATTTAAAAGAATCAGATAGGCGTTTGGCCGAATGGATATCAGCATTAAAGGAACAATTATTTGGGAAATACGCACATTCGCTTTCTTGCCGAGAGTTAGATGAGAAGATCGATGCCACTCTCATGTCTGTATGGTCAATATGAAGCTGCGGGACACTTAGCTTAGCATAAAGACTGGAAACGGAGGCAAACAGCTAGCACGTCTGTGTCCAATGGTAACTTGTAGAGGTAAATCTGGTTTTATTGGGTGGTTATGTGCTGGGACTATTTCTTAGCTGAGACCAGTAACTTCCTGGAGTCTCTACTGGTCTAACTGATCCTATAGCCAAGATATAGTCCAGCACATAATACCTTGTAAAATGGCAAATTGTTGTTTTTGTAACTATTAAGCAAGCCTAATATCTGTGACATCAAATCTCAAGATAAAACTTTTCCATAAATAGATGGAGCCTCTTAACGTCAAACTGGTTTATATGTAGAACAGATTGCCTGCCCTAAAATGCTGCATTGGCCTTATAGCCCTGTGCGTCACTAATTGCTAATTAGCTGTGCAGCTTTTGTCTGAAGTTAAATGTACAGCATCTGCTTTGTGAGGGACAGAAAATCCTCATTGTTGTTCATGGAGGCCTGCAGCATTCCCTGATTACAGACTTGATGCACTCTGCCGAGAGAAAGGCAGAATGGCATGAAGTTACTGGAATTTTAGATGCAACCATACTCGTGTGCGCTCACACAGCCGCAGTTTCACCTTCTCACATACACGAGAGTAATTTATTTCACATGACCACAATCGCACCTTTCTCCGACAGACGACATCTTTCTCTGCTTCTCTCTCTCACCCAAGGACGTTGGAGCCTCAAAGTGGTGCATTAATAACGGGGGCCATTTTAAAGCGAAGGCAAGCACGGGGCATGAAGGGTAAAACCCAGCAGCTCTGCTCGAAATTCCCTTTTTAAATTTTGTATTTATTTATCCAGCAATCCATTACTCATTCTCACTATGGCCTATGTTCTAAGGTACTTCGGCATACACTGTACTAGATTTGAATGCCTTGAGACAGTTTGCACTTTATCTCATAACATCAGCCTAGTATAGAAGCGACCAACACCTTATATTTGTCTTAATATTTTAAGCTGACAGTGTTTTTGGCTGCCATATTTTTAAAGGTGACAATTGCTTATTTATTACATCACAAGTCAACTTCACCTCGGACTCAGATGAGTCATGCTTAGAGCAGATGCTGCTTTCATGATGGCTCTGTTCCCATGGAGAGAGTCGTGTATGTGTGCAGCTGACCGTGTGTGCGTGCATGTCAACGTTCTAATGTGAGGCTTTTTATTTGGGGCCATTATCTCCACTCAACTACTGGTTTAGGAAGAAAAGGGTAAACTGCATGGTGCCCCTCCTGAATCCTCACAGTGCTGCTGCTTGTTATATTTTAATCAAACCCCAGTTTAAATACCAGTTTTTATATTTATCTCGAGGCTGCAGAGAGCATATTTCATCTCAACGCAGTGAGTGCGTGCTGCCAGGAAGACAAAAATCTGTTCATTAAATAGAAACTGCCAGAGAGAAAGAGGAGATGGAAGAGGATGGCAAGGAGGCTTGAGAAAGTGTGTCTGAGTGAAGAGTATTCGGGGGGGGGGTCTTCCAGTTTCTTCAGATAAAATGGTGGCTTTGCTTCTTGTCAATGTCAGAAAGAGGATAACAAGTTTGGGTGCTTCCGAGTGCGTCATGTATAAATCCTAGTGGATATATACATGACGTTGCTGCACTTAATCTCCTTATTTTAATGACAGGTTAGTGAGTTAGTTGAATTAGAATTTTAACAGTTGTACCATGTTCTCAGCTATATTCTTGGCTGCAGATCAACACCATCAACTGTATTATAATAATTAAATCTAATTACAGTGATGAATTTCGTGTGATAGTATCACTGATTCAGCATATCACCAGATTTGTGTCAAACGCCATGTGCATTTCTTAAAAAATACACACAGAAATGTACTGCTTTAAATGCACTAGAATATCTGCAGATTGGAGAGACAAATCCAGCGGTGGAGGAAGTGTTCAGATAGTAAAAGTCCTGCATTGAAGATGTTAAGTAAAAGTGTGTACGTATAATCAGGAAAATGTACTGATATAGTTATTATAGCATTAGATTTTATTTAGTCGTGCATTAATGTAAAAGAAGGATTTTTACATTTGCTTTGATGGGTTGAAGTGGAGATAATCTTGAACTATTTTAGTATATTGTTACTAATGATTATTTTCATTATGTATTAATTTGCTGATTTTTTTCTCAATTGATTGTTTAGTTTGTAAGAATTCAGTGATAAATACTTGCCACAATTATGCTGAGCCCAAAGTGACACCTTCACAATGCCTGACAACAGTCCAAACCTCAAAATTATTGGATAGAAATTTTAACTGTTAAAGGGAAAGGCATCAAAAACGCTGGAACCATGAAATGTTTTTGCATGTACTTGGTTACTTACATTCCACCACAGGACATGTCACGTGGTGATCTCCAGGATGTCTCCCAGTACGTTTTAAGAACGATCCCTTCAGGTGGTTTTAACATGATGCTGAGGGAAGCTGGAAAACAAAGCCGCTCTCTTGGCTTTGCTTCCCAGCTTCCCTCAGGAGCAGCTGAGCGAGCAGCATGAAGTGTTATATCAGCCACGTTCTGTCAAGATACTGTAGTTATTTAAAACTTGTGTAACTGTTGGAATCCACATCTCTCTTAGGTTAGTTACTGTGAAGTTCAAATTGGGTATATTTCTTACAGTGGATAGTAGAGCAGAAAATGATTTATGTTCTAGTCTGTTCAATTAGAGGTCTTCATAGGGTGTGTGTGCTGAATACTAATCAGTACTACACTTTTTAACCTCATTGTGTGTGTGTGTGTGTGTGTGTGTGTGTGTGTGTGTAGCATTATGATATGTCAACTAGAAACCATTTCATTTTAGCTTAAAGGCAGATATTTAAGTATCTGGGATTTTTTTTCTTGGTCAATTTAGATTTAATTCTTCATGTATGTGCACATACAGACATTTTCTTCCGCTGAAAAGGGTATGCAATGTGCAGGCGTGCATGTGAGCGTGCATAGATGTACATCCGTGCATGCCCGTGAATAGCAGTGGAGTCCTTGGATGTGGATGACGCCTGCAGGGCTTTAGGGCAGCAGATTGTGAGTGGGTGACTCATCCAGCCTGGATCCTCACTGTGGCCTACTGCAGTGCAGTGTAAAACAGATCCAGCTGGGAGATAACAGATGGAGCAGGCGGGACAGATAGCGTGGACCAGGGAAAGAGATAAGAGAAGACAAGGAAAGGGGAAAGAGAAGTAGATAGGAGGCTGCCTTGAGCATGTAGGGAGTGGCAGAGAGAATTCAGCCAAGAGATACTGAAGGGGGAGTGCAGGAGGAGGGAAAGTGTGGAGACATTTCTACCAACCTGAATTTTGTCACTTGATGTTGGTACCATGCCAGTCTATTTTCTTTTCTTTGTTTTATACTTATTCATTCTGGGTAGGGCTGAAAGTAATGCTTGCTTTCACCAGTTATTGTGCTGGTAATTGTCTCGATTAATCAATTCATCTTCTGGTCTAAAACAAATAAATAAAATGTCCCATCAAAATTTACCAGAACTCAAGGCAAAAGTAACATAAATTGTACTCATGCATACTTTTTACTTAGTACTTACTTTCCACCACAGATGGGCTTCCACAGTATTGTTGATGTTGGGGAGTGATCGTGGATGCGGACAGTAAAAACGCAAATATTAATTTCAGGTATGAGACAGGATGCAAACTCCTTTACACCTTTACTTTATGCCTCGCTACACATTTTACACACTACCTCCTGTATTAGCACTGAGCCTTGGCTTTGCATGCAAGTCGTGATGTGCGGAATTATCCTATGAGGACGTCATTCCTGGGAACACTGGGCTGATTTACTTTTTATCTATTTTATCTGGATTTACTTCCTTCCCTCAAAGTGTCTCCAGTACTCTTTTGTTTGTCATTTGCCCTCCAGCTTAATAAAAAAAATACCCACAGTAGAGGTCTTTCTCTGAAATGTCTCCATCACGAGACCTTTTCCCCTGGTACGCCGCACTCTGTCAGAGGGCTTACTGAAATCCACACCAGTTTAACGAGTCCAAGCAAAGGACAGCAAACCGTTTATCTTTCTCAGATATTTGATCCCAGCTTCTGAAGTCTTTCACCGGTCCTCAGACGAGTTCTGCGTTCAATTCAGGCAGCAGTGACGGTTTGAGTGTAAAATGTCACCTCCATCTGCCCACCCCTAACAAATGTTCTCATTAATTTCCCTGACATCACACAAGTATTAAATAGAAGAGGCTGAACCTTAGCAGAAACGTTGAATAAACAGCCTGCACTATCACTTTTGATGGGAGTGCACATGCCAGTAGCCAGAGTGTCGAAACAAACTGGACTGCGGAGTTAAGCTCAGCGTTCTGACGTCAGCTTTGTTACGGAGGTTAATGACAGACGGACACAGCTTGTACCAGAACTATTCTTTGCCAGTCCTGTGGTTAGATGCTGTCGGCACACTTTGAATAAGTGCACTCGCGAGAGAAACTCATTAAATGTCCTAATCCAGAAGAAATGTTTACCCAGTTTTAGCATTGCTGCATGTTGTGAGCTGTTGTTCATCATTGGCCTTCTCTCTCCTCTTTTCCTCTTATTTTTCATCCTTCCTCGCTCCCAAGCATCAGTATTCAGGCCATGGTTGATGTTTTATTCAGGACGGAGTATGTTATATATATTCTAGGCATCAACCACTGCAGGAGAGACTGCTGATGGCTTGGGAAAAGGGGAAATTCTCAGGACCTGTTATTAAGTACTGGGTAAAGGTGTGTCTTATCAAACACAGTGAATCGTGAAAATGATTAATATGATTAATATGACTTGTTGAAAGTCCAGTTATATTACACATCAAAATACCACCATTAGGGTTATTGTTTTATGATGCTTCCACAGTTAATGTATCACCAATCTTGCAGAGACTAAAGCAATTTAATTCATGGAAATAGGTGGAAACATTGATAAGACAAAATTAAACCACACACGCACCTACTTCAGGGACATTCAGGTCACATCATTATTACCCAAATCTATAACCCAGAAGCCTGCAATACACTCTCCTTGAAACCCATCCACCGTGTTGGTTACTGGCTTTTGTTATGTCTTAAAATAATGAAGGGCCCTGCAACATAATTTGCAGATATGGATGTTTTTACATCCCCAGAGACCTTGTGAAGGTAGGCTGTCTGTCGTGTGTAGGACATTTGCTCAGGGTAAAAGGTCAATGTCCAAACAGAGACTGCGACCCAAGTCACACCAGCCAATCACGTTTTCAGTCAGTATTTGAGACCGAAATGGAACATTTTGTCTTGATAAAACCATATAAGAATTTTAAAAAAATAACACAAAACAAGACGAGAATAAAAGCGAGAGTCTACAGTGGCTCAGTGAGGCTGTGAAGAAACCAAATTGTTAGAGAAGAGTTGAGGTCCATATTTTGTTTTGGCCGCAGGAATAATGTATATACAGTAATTGGCCAGAGGGTGGTGTCAGAATAAAGGTATTGGGCAAACTATGCCAGTAGGTTTATCATGTGAGCATGAATGTGTCACAACAGTGTATTTGGCAGTATTACATTTTTTATTTGTGTGATGATGGCGTAAGCAGATAGATCATCCTAATTATAGATTTTATGATGTTTAAGTTAGAGTTTGGTGAGCACACATGTCAGAAATGAGCTAGAGACGTTTAAAAAAAAAATACAAAAAAAACCCTACGGCATTTAATTTTAGCCTTACTAGCATCATGGCTCAAGTTATGTCACTAGCATGGCTTAGAAAATAAAAATAAACAGGCAAAATAGAATGGCACTACATAGTATGTACTTTACATTTACAAGTAAAGAGGACATTTGGGCGGGAAACGTGTGGAACAGAAATGAGAGCGGGAGAAAAGATTATGTGTGGCAGCAGAGAGCAGGAAGAGATGGCAGAGCGGAGGAAGTAATGGAGTTTGAGTGGAGAGGAGAGAAGAGGAGGATGTTGGGAACAAGAGGAGAGGAAGGCAGCTGTAGCATCATGAGCTCAGTCTAATGCCTAATGTGGAGGGATGGAGGGACGGTAATGAGGAATGGGAGGGAACAGAATGTGCTTTATTGTATTTACGCGTCTGCTAAAGCGCAGCAGGTTTCGGGAGGACGGTGTGTGGTTTTGTGTGCGCTTGCTCGCTTGCATGCTTCTCCCTAGTAAAAAAAAAATGTTTAAATAAAAAATAACCCTGTTAGTTGATCTAGCCGTGGACACACATTAAACTCACTCGCCCTGTGCACACACAGGCCTCCTCCCACCAGCTGCGGAGCCGAGACTGAATGGCTTGTCAGGGATTATAGTCAGATTAATCAGAGCACAGTGACTTTGCATGATATTGGCGCTGTGTGTGAATCAGAGCGCTGCAGCTGTAATCTGTGAAGCGTGCTTTGTGTGCCGGCCCCGACAGCCAAATTGCCATGTGACAGGGTCAGAGGGTTGCTTTATGTTAATTTCTACAAAAAAAAAATACTAAAGTGTTTCTGGAGGATCATGTGAAGAGGCAGGTGAGCTTAATGTTTGGTATAGTAAATTTATAATAATAATAATTAAACTGTTGTAATTTCTCTAAAGTTAGTGTGCAATTGAGTAATGAGTGGTTTAATCACGCTGGTGCTTAAATAAGCCTCTTCATCCTCTAGACTTGTGAAAAGGGCCACAGACTGATGGGTAAACATCAGAAAAATTATAAAAGTTATTTTCATGCCGTTCAGCCTTAAATATGACAAACCCCACCCACAGACTGAGCTGTGGATTAGACAGCTTGAATTAAAATGAAAGATATCTTTTTAATTAGAAGGTGGGAGGCTCGTGTGTGTGTGTGTTTGCACTGCTGGTGTTTCTACATTGTTTTATCCACTCCATTTATATTAATGAGGGTAGGCTAAATGACTATCTATGGATAATGAAATATAGTTCCCGCGGCACCACAAACTACTTCTTCTAAAATAATCATAAAGTTGAATCAACAGCAAACTGAACATTATAACCTTCATGAAGGTAGGATGTATTTGTGCGATTGTTTTACTGCATTAGCTTTAGCTAGGTGTACCTAATTTAAACTGGCAACTGGTTGTATGTATACACCTTTTTTAATAAAGTCTTCCTTGACACTGTTCCAGCTTCTAGCGTTTCAGTGCCATTGATGCGTTCATTGTCAAGTTGTTTTTACTTGACACTTGTATCTTGAAATGAATTTGCACACTGGAACACGTCGACCTGTTTTTCTCTATAGTTGTTTAAAACAATGCTGAAAACGTTAATACAATGATGTACAAAGATTAGTAAAAGACAAAGAAGGTCACAAGCTGTGCCATTTATTGATGCCTCACAGATAATCTATTTAAACATTATCAGTAGGTGGTTTGTAAATTTTTTAAATTTACCAATCGTTTGTTGATCTTTTTGTAGTTAACCTCTTCTTCTTGGGCGCCGCAACTAACTATAAGTTTAGATATCGACCGTGCTGCTTTTGTAATTGATGGTTTTGTTTATAAAATACTGTAACGTATGCTCTGCATAATTCCCAAAGCGGACGTCATTAAATAGTTTGTCCCGTTGGAACAAGAGTCCACATGAATATATTCAGTTTACGTTCATATATGACAAACGATAGCTTTAAATCTGCACATTTGAGAAGAAAATCTCAAATTTGATCTGATTAATCAACTAATCATTTCAGCTCTTAATATTGTATTTGAATCATCATATTTATGTACAGTACATATTCTCCAGTGTACATCTCTCTTTGTACAAAATAAAGGATCTGCAATAGCATCAATATTCTGGTTATCAGTGTATTCCTGGGTCGCCTGTCACCTGTCGTGCCCTTGTTTATGGACTGGAAATTCAATCAAATCAGAACAGTGTTGAATAGTAGATAGTCAATATCAAATACACTGGATGTTTAGAAGTCTGCTGAGACTTTTTCAATTTTGTCCTCTTTTAATGGGTCATGCCAGCCGTAGTATTATTGTTTATTTTGGGAGGGACTGGTGCAGTGTGATTGACAGTCAGTGTTTGGTGGATAAGGAATGTTTTTTTTTCTTTGCTGCTTTATTGATTTCTGTGCAAAGGCGCGGCTGCTTGTTTCTTCCTGGAGTCATTATTCTGTCGCTGCTGGATGATTTAGCTTGAAGTTGGACGTAAAAGACATCAACAATGATAATGAAACGTCTTTCAGGACAGGCAGCATTTGTTCGTTTTCAGTCTGGTGTTGTATATAAAGCTCTGTGTTGAGTTCAGGGACATTAGCGGAGTGTGTTTGGTGTCTCCTGTGCTCTCACAGACGGCAGGTACAGTCTGTACCCGCCTGCTGGATTATGACAGGATGTTTTCCATAATGGCGCAAACACAGTTTCTATGCAGGCAGACTCCTTTCCTTTTTTTTTTTCTAACCATCATCTCTTTATATTATCATTTATACATACACTTGCTATGATTCTCTTACTTTACATTGTACATTATGAACCCATGACGTTTATAGTACCTACACATGGCCTTGCACTTGACTACAATGGTAAATTATACAAAAGAATTAACCACGTCACTAAGCTAGTAATGTACAGATACACACAAAAACACAGACATACACGTATACATACTGTGTGTATACGTGTATGTTTTACATTATCTACCTTCTTAGATTTACATACTATTCAGTGGGGCTGTTACTAATTATTACTTTCTTTTGCGATTCATGAAATGCAATGAATGGCCATCACTAATTCCTAAAGCCCCAGTTTTAAAACTGCTTGTTTTAAGAAAAGCAACAAATTGACACATTTAAGAAGCTACACTTTTGCGTTGTTAATCAAAGTAGTTGCCAATTAATATTTTGTTGATCAAGTAATTGACTTTCAGCCCTTCTATAAAATATACAATATGATGATCAAATTTGAATCTATTACATTTCAAAGATATTATTTCAGTTTCTCATGTAGTTTTTTTTTTTGCTTTCCTCACATCTTCATTTTCTGTCTCTTTGTCTCACACGCTGCACTTTAAATCAAGATTGACTATCTAGTTTTTTCCCTATGAGATGCAGTTGAAACCTCCAGAAAAAGCGAGTCAGTGGGCCACGAGTTAAGATTATTTTGTCAAATGACTTTCTGTAGCTTTGCTTCTTTGATGAAAGATTAAATGGAAGCTAATGAGGATTGTAATTGCATCACTCAGTGTGGATTTTAATGATTTTTCATGCTTTCAACAGGCTTTGTTATTGATTAATGGTCATGTGCTCTGGCTTTGATATTGAGCAGCTACATGTTTGTGTTTAAATGAGGATCAGGACCCACTGTTGTACGTGTGAGTGTATGTTTGCGTACGAAACAATTCGTATAAAAGGTCAAACGCCTCATGAGGAGAACAAGCCAGCGAGGGTCTTCCTGCTGGGAGATGCATGGCAGCATATTTCCTGAACCTCCCTCACAGTTTCCAAACCAACAAACACCGCAGCTTGTCCAGAGCACGTCAGGAAAGCTGCAGATTATAAAACGGCTGTTGTGTCAGTTTCCCCAGAGTTAATTCATCTGACCATGATTTAACCGCTGAATATTATAATATCTTCTTTTCTGGGTTCCCTGCGCATAAAAAGCCTTAAACTAGAGATACAATCCCACTGGATCACCTATAATTAATGACTATGTGCTTAGCTTATGTGTGGATTTTGAAGATCATTATATTTTGTTTGCATAGCAATAAACCGTCTCCAGAAATATTATTGATTACAGATTGGATGTTGTTCAAAACTGACATGACAATATGAGGAGCACTTTGATTATAGAATTGATAAAAATGGCACAAATTAAAGCTGACGCTGTTATAATGTTAGTTGTTATGGCTAATAAACCCGACAGCCGGATCTACAGTACATGAAGAGTACTGTACTAAAGTTCGACAGGATAAATTAATCTGTAGATAATAGTTACACACACAGTGCAGGCAGCAGTCTGAAACTGAGCTTTAATAACTATCATCAATACAGATTTTCAGTGCTCATTATCCTCGGCAACACAGTCATTACACCCACACAGATTTAACTCACCACATTGACATTAAAATGATATTTCGATGAACTTGCTGTATGACTATAACAGGCTGGAATAACTATAACTATATAGCTATACGGGCTGGAAAATAGCCTAGTCCTCCACAGTCCTCAAAACTCTGATTATGTCTTCTGAGAGTCGCACTTGCGCTTGAAATGGAAATTGCAGTATGGCAATCAAGTACAGCGGCGGAGAGAAAGCTAGTGTGTTTTTTGTAGCTGTGTGTGCTCGTACAGTTGTCTGTGTTTTTCTGTGTGTGTGTGTGTGTTGTTTCTTGAGTGTGTTTGAGTGGAGGGTGGTGAGTCACGGTGTGAGGATCATTTATAAAATCATTGTTTCAGGGTCATGTTCCTCTGTCGGTCCGTCTGTGATGAATGGAAATGAGACTTTTGCTTTAGCAAATAAGGATACTGAAATATATCTTTGAATATCTTTAAGCTCAATATGCTAATACATTATATTTTATGCAAATTGTTATTATGTTTTAATGGTTTTATTTTGAAGTCAAGGACCCAGTCCCTCCAGGCCTTTTCTAGTAAAAAGCCTCTGAGCCTGCTGTTTTAGCCCAAATTTTATTCTCTTTTTATTTCCTTTTTTACTTCCCCTTGCTGAGTAACGTTACTTCTTGGAGTCTTTTTTGCTTTAATGTCTTTTTTAGTATTCTAGCCTGGTGTCAGACCTCTGAATCGCACACATCTTGGATTTTTTTCAGAGATTGAAATATGTTCGTGTTGTGCCCTCTGATGGCTGTTTGAGCCAGCTGGAGAAATGGTGGCATGCTTAAGAATGTGGATGTCAGCTGCCTACATAGCAAGCTACGTCTATCAAAAATAGCGATAACATTTACACAGCTGTATACGATGGGGTAAGTTGAATTACCGACATAATTACTCTTAAATTGAAGTTTTTGATCAATGGTAAAATAATTTCTAGTCTGTTTCACCTCTGACCACACCCAACAATGATGTCACGGTGTACTGACGCACCCTGGGGTGCTCCTCTACATCACTGCAGCAAGGTGAGATGTTAAACCACATAGCTCAGCCAAAATAAGCTTTTTAGCTGGTGCAAAGTTGCTCTTTAAATAAACACTAAATTTGCCAAAAGCTGTATAGCACCAAAGGTTTATATTCTCTCTCTGTGTGTGTGTTGTGGAGGACAGACAGGCTGTTTTTAAGATGGAAAGAGGATGGATGTCAAGAGAGACCATGTATGAACAAAATTGGAGTTTAGTAGTGAGATTAACAAAGAAGCATAAAAGGCAGCGAGTGGTTGGAAAATGAATGCTAGAGACACATTGAGTCTTTCACACCTTTCATGGTTCCTGAGCAGAACTATAGGTTGTCTGGCAGGGGAGCACCGAGTGTGATTGTCCATAAAATACTGAGAGCTAGCGATGTGCAGTTTATGATAGAAGCAATTTTAGCACAACAGCAGAGAAGGATTTTTTTTTTCTTTTACTCTACAATCACGATCAAGACGAAAGTGTTTATTGGTTATTTTGTTTTACATTCGCACTTTCACTATTTTTACATTTATGGCAAAACAGATGTGTATGACGTTTTTTTGTGGAAATTAGTAGGGTACCACTTTAATGGAGATGTTAATTAAACAGATTAACTGATGTCTGTCAGCTGCATTACGTCATGTCGTGTGTGTGCGGTTACTCATCCTCCTCCATCTTTGTCTCATCATCATGGTCACGTATCCCAATGCTCACAAACTCTGGCACGCTTTCCTCACACATACACAAACACACACGCACACAGTGCCAGCTGGTCTCCCCTCCCCTTCCTCCCCCGTTCACCAAGAAGTACATGGATGGATTGGAGTGTGCACACATCTCCCCAGCTACAGGCTCATCCCTGCCGTTACATAAGAGCCATGCAAAGGCTTACAAATCAGATTATAATAGCCACGAGCCACACACTCAGAGAGGACAGAGGTCAGTGAAGCAACATGGCCAACCAGTGGACTGATGCTGGCATGAGACATGAAACGCTTGCACCTTGTCTTGTCTGGGTGCCCGTCCAATCAGATTGTACTTGATGCCTACCTGTTCTACAGACATTAAATTGTCTTTTGTTTCCTGTAAGACCACTGTCATTGCGTGTTTCTGTGGTTTTGTCACAACAACATCACAACCAGGCATACCGCTGAATTTTGTCTCCACCTAATGCCACCTTCAGGCCTTGATGTTCTGCGGGATTATCAGCATCCTGAAACAGCTGTAGTTGTAGCAGGAAGCAGCCACCCCCACGCTGGCTTTGAACACCAGAATTTCCGAATAACCAATGGATTTTCCTTGATTCCACGAAAGCATAGGATTATTCTCAGGTCAGCCGATACAGTTAAAGGTTTGCGTCTAAATGAAGTTTTAATATCCATTTTGGATTATGGATTTTCCAGTTTGCTCCAGTATATCCTTAGAAATCCTGGTCAGAGAGAAACGAAGGTTTAACGCTGGGAGTGCAGCTTCCAGTTATGGTGAATGCAGTCGGACATATTAAGTCACAGTCCAGCAGTGAATATACTCTGTGCAGTGTTGCATGAGAAATGGGATAATGAGAACAGTGAGGTCTTGAGGGTATCTGTAGGTGAGAGGAGAGAAAAGAGAGTGATAAAGTGGAAAGAGAGAGAGAGGCAATCTGAAAATGGAGGAAAAAGGAGGATGAAACAAAAATAATCTTGCCATTGTTACACAATTGTTTTTGACTTTGTAAGATTTGACAGTTAACTGTCGTATTCCAAACTGACCCGAGCTTTCGGAGAATTTGAAGGAGAGAAAAGGGTGAAAACTATGCTAAGTTTGCCAGACTAAATGAGAGGGAGAATATCTCGTCCACGACAGATTGGGAGATGCTTCCACCGAGATCCTTCCCCACAAAGGGGTAAAAAATGGAGCAGGTAGGTGGGGAGGGATGTTTTAATGCTGTCAGGAAGAGTCATATCCTCCTGTTGTCCAGCAGCAGGGGCTGTCCTCCTAATAGCCTCACTAATCACTGCTGTCATTTTTAATCTTCCTCTTCCAACCTGGGCGTATTTAAAGCAAGAGCCTCTGTGTGCCCAGCTAGGATTAGACTACCAAGCAGGAGAGGAGGGAGGAGGCAGGGAGGCACAGGGGGGAGGAGAGCAGCAACAGCAGCACACTCTGTGTGCGCCTCACATTGGGTGCCATGTGACTGATGCTAATGCTAACAGTACAGCTGTGAATGCTAAAAATATAAACTAGCACAAAGATGCTGGCTGGTGTGTTTTCAGGGGCAGTAAAGAGACACCGCTGTGTGTCGAAAATGCATGTTAAAAAGCAAAGGCAGCAAAGGTTGAAAAAAGGAAACGAGTGAACACATCCACCGGTGCAGTTTGTCCATACATTACTTATTAAATAAATGCTTTGTGCTATAAAGCCAATATAATTTTGGGATTTATCTTCAGGATGTCCATGAATGAAGCCCACGTTTTTATCGGTTTTCACTTCATTACAAATGTGACATTTCCGACATCCTTTTTTAACCACGGAGACAGAAAAATGAGAGCTGGTTGCAGTGGGGTTTTTTCCCCAGTGCACAGCAATTATATATTCACTATGCAAGTAAAATACTGTAGGAAATATATCAAATGAAACAAATAAATAAATTATTCTGTTACAGCTCAAACAGTGAATATAGTGAGCGATTGTGGGGAGCTGAACAAAGCGCCTGCTTCTACAGGTTCAGCCTACTAACGAACGCTGTTTCCTGCTAATCAGATGATCAAACACGAGCTGTGGAGAGGAAACGCTGTTAAAACTGCTTTTTATTAACCTTTCAGTTGAAGAGTTTCTCTCTCCTTAGAATCGCTCTTTTGTAGGGATGGAGCCGCTAAATCCACAAATGTCTGTCGCATCAAATTTCTGTTCGATTTTAGAAAAAAAACACAAACAGATGTAGAAACATGAGCACAAAAAAAGCTGGCATCATAACCTCCGGTTGATGTGTGATTATGGTGTGTTGATCTCACTGTGTTCTGTGCTGTGAGCGGCGTAATCTAATCCTGAAGATTTTTGCTTTTTGTGTCGCAGTGTGTCTCAGGTTGGTTTCCTCAGCCCGTTAATAGTATTAGCTCAGGGTGTCTTACACCGTAAAGCCCTGCTGTTTAAACTCTCCTGTTGTGTTTTCATCAATCTGCGTGGGCAGTTCCCTTTTTTATAGAAAAAAGAAATCTGCCATCAGAGATGTATTGTCTTTGCTGATATAAATATAGCAGAGTGACATTCAATACCTGGTAATGGTTTGTTTTGCTGGGGACAGCAGGAGAAATTACATCTATCAGTGTTTATTTTAAAGAACGGTTTGGCGCTCTTAAGCAATAATTTCACATTTTGAAAAATAAATGTACTGTTCTTGCCTAGAGTTAAATGATCGACGTTTAAGTTAGCCTTACCGTTAGCCTGGCTCTGTCTTAAGGTAACAAAATAAAGTAATTATTTCCACCTGTTTCCACTCGCTATGCTAAGCTAGGCTAACTGGCTGTACATGGTGGCTTAATTGTTATCGTACAGACTTTAGAGTGGTGTCAGTCTTGTCATCTAACTCTCGGCAAGAACGTTGATTTATTTCTCAAAATGTTGAACAATTAATGTGAGATGAGAATTCTGTTTGTCCACCAAATCTCACTTAACTTCTTGACCTCAGTCCCCCAACTTGAGCACGTATCTTGCACTTCCATTTAAAATCTAAATTTTAAATAACAATTTGAGCTAATGAGACCATGATATTTAGTTTTATATTATAGTATTTAGATTATGTATTTTTGACCTCTTCCCCAGACAATATGGTGTCTGTTGAACAACAAATGCAACACATTCTTTCACTGCCCCAACCTTCTTGAGTACTGTACATTGTTCAGTTTTCATTTTCCTGCATGGACAAAATAGTTCAGGACACAGACAGACACATCCGACTCATCCATCTATAAAACAGAATAAATGAGAGAGTCAGAAAATGTGACACAGAATAACAGTAAAAACAATACATTTTAACATTCATTCATTCTCCATACCGCTTATCCCGAAGGGTTGCGGGGTACGTTTTAACAGTGATTGGGTGAACGGCAACAAACGAGCAAGTTTTAAAAGAAGGCAAGACCTGGAGGTTTTGGGGGTTGTAAGTAGCCTACAGTCTGAATCCCTCTCAGCAGTAAATACGCTGCAAGTTGACCGGTCACATCAGGTTGGCTTTCAGCTGTACTACACCTGGTTTGTGTCACCTGAGGCTCTAATGAACACTGATGTACTCTTAAAAGAGCTTCTGTGAGAGCATGTCAGGACACGCTCTGCTGTCTGACCCATGTGCTGGTGATACAAGAGCTTTTGGGACGCGGCGGGAGGGAGGACGCCCGGCAGCCTTTTGGCCACATTAAGCGTCTCTAATCTGGTCTGATTTTGTTTACGTGAGTGCCAGTTGGAGAGAAAGATGCAGAGTGAGAAGAGATAAATCCTCATGTGAGCTAGACCTGAAGGTTTTCTGTGTGTAGTTAGTGTTATAATAGTATTTTATTTTGCTTGACCATGTTATTCTTGTTTTTGCCTTAATGTCTTTGGGCCTGACGGAAATATGTCTATTTCAGTGGAACTGTGAATTACGACATTCGTGGTTCCCAGATGATGAATCCTAAGTGAATCCCCTGACTTTTCCTCTAGCGCCACCATGAGGTTGACATTTGGTTGTTTCAAGTTAAGTGTCTCAATTTCTGTTAAATGGATTGCCATGAAGTTTGGTTCAGACATCCATGTCCCCCTCAGGATGAATTGTAATAACTTTGGTGATCCTGTAAAGTTTCATCAGCAAATACTTTGATTTATAACTAAATATATGCAATAATATTGACGTTCTCCTCTGTGTGTACGCTGTACTTTGTGTTCAGTGCTAATTAGCCAATTTTAACAGGCTAAGCTAAGGTGGTGAACATGGTAAACATACCTGCCTATTGTCATTGCAAGTCAGTATACTGATGTTAGCATTTAACTCGTTGCTCTAAGTGCATCCTCGCAGAGCCGCCAGCACAACTGTACACTCTTAGTCTTCACATTACTTCGTAACTGTTTTCATTTTCATTCTTTGTTTCATCTTGCCTCCCTGATGTTTTGGATTAAATTTGAGATTTCTTTTTGTATTAGAGAGGATTTTGTTTAAGTCCCAATTTATGAATTATTATTCAAAGCAAAGTATGTTTTTATATGTCTTAAAACATGTCTGGAGGGGATCTTTAAATTATAAATCCTATTGAAGTAGCCTAGAATACAATGGCTGCAACGCATTAGAAATAACCGTGCCCAAGCTCTGCAGTGAAACTTTATCCCTCCATTGCCTCTTTGTCTAGAGGCATCACTTGCATGTGCACTTACTTGCATTATTTATTAGCACCGTGCACAACAGGCATCACAACTAGCAGTGCATGAGTTTTTTTGTATGTGGCGCTGCAGCCTGTGATGCGACAGGTTACATATCTATCTACTTCACCACTGTCCTGTCCCAGCAGCCAAATGCACATGTTACTACTCCCTGTAAGGTTCACTTCCACCTGCTGCTCAGTTCACCTTGCAGTGTCCTTCCCCTGCAGGGAGGATCAGGAAGACGAGTGGGAGGGCCAAGAGAGTGTGTTGGGTGGAGAATGGAAAGGGTGGTTGTTGGGTGGCTGAAAGCACAGTGACATTGCTGAGTCCCCAGGAGGTTTTAGATTTTTTGGGCATTATGTGATATTTGTGGCTTGGGTCATATTTAAATATTGTGTAGTTGGAGTCGGTCGAGACCTGCTCTATATGAAAAAGTGCCCTGAGATAACTTGGATATGGCGGCTATATAAATAAAACTGAATTAAGTCACTGCGAGAAAAGGATCAATCATCAGTGCTGTGATTAGTGGCTGTGACATGCTATATATTCCTTTTAATGTCTCCGAGTGTGTATATGAGTTCAGTCGTGCATGCATCTCCCTTCCATCAATGCACTAAATTGCTGTCTCCTCAGCTCGCCGCCATCAAAGCACAACACCGACTCTGTCTTTTCTCTCCACTTTGCAAGTGTCTGGGGATTTAACATGCGTTGACAGCAGCTATGGGCAGCAGCGTGCACAGCAGCACCGTTCCACTTACTCTGAACAGCCACCAACAGCTAATTTTTATTCATTCAGTTGCTCTGCTCCTGCCAAGCTGTACGCGTGTCCCCACAGGCACTGCTTGACTGAGTTGTTTTTCATCCATTTAGCTTAAGAACTTACTTACTTTTACTGCCTTTAACAGCCTGGCCTCTGTCTGTGTCCAAGACAAAGAAATCATGACGTAAACCTACTCTCCTCCTAAAGTCTATAAAAAGCCCTGCATAAAATGAATTGCTCTTGAAGCTGTCTGTTCAACCTGCTGTGGACCATAATCATCAACATGGGTCTTTTATATCAGACTAATTCTGTCTGTGGAGAAACAATAATTGGCAGTGTCCTCTAACAGTAGTAGTGTCCTCTAACAGTAGTACAGCCGTTATGCACTGCTTCATATTATTATGAGAAAGAAAAAAAACTTGTCCCTCTGTGAATTTTCTTTCTCTTTGTCAATGTCAGTTTGGACTACATGTATCTCAGCTCAGATGACCCATTGAGTGTGTGTCTTCGTGTAAAGCAAAGGTGCCTCATTTTAAAATTTTTATATAAATACCAGTTACTGGCTCAAAGGAGGCTCGTGGCATCTATTTTTTTTTTTTTGTGAATTCACGTTATGCAAGTAGTTATTCCATATCCAGAAAAATGTCGTAAATTTTAACTCGCTGAATTTCAGGATCTTAAAATGTTGTTATTATTCAGTCCCTCTCTTTTTGCATTACTTATTTCCAATCACGCTAATAAATACATGTACAGTGTGACTTTTCAGTCTTCCACTGGAGGGAAAGACTTCATCCACTGACCTTAGCTTTCATGGTTTCTTTAGTCACGCTCAAGTCTTTAATTCCTCCCCTCAGTCCATCCTCTGAGGGCTGCAACTGACCTTGTTGTGTCAAATCGCTGCTCCCTCAAGCCATCTGGTTTCATCGCTACTGGAGCTGGATGGTGGCAGGGCTGGAAATATTACCATCAGTCAGAGAGACGCGGGACGCGAGCCCAATCAAGTTATTTCTGCATTTATGTCTGTGCACGTGGATCTGTGCCATGTCTGAAGCTATAAGAGCCATTACTTTATCTCATCCTCTCTTTCTCTAAATGCATCACCCTCTCTACTGCTGAAACTGCCCAGCAGTGATGGAGAATCTGTGCATTGCTGAGCAGTGAGTCACATCGCTCATGTCTAAGGCAGGAGCTGACAGAGTGTATAAAATATACTATATAGGTACAAATATACTGTATATGCCTATGTTGGTTGCAAAATGTATGTCAGAATGCGAGCATGCCTTTTGCTGTTTCTGCGTATATATATTCTCACACAAGGGTTCTAAATTTAGGGATTGTGGCCCCAAAATAAAATCTCGGGAGTAAGAAGTGAAATCATATTTCTGCTACACAAAATAGTTTTTTTCTAACTTTCTCTAATTTGTTTTTTTTACACTGGGTTTTTTTTTTCTGCTGAACATCCTTTTTTTATTAAACTCTTTATTTATCTAAAAATAACAAAAATTAAATTAACCAGTCTCCAAAAAATCCTGAGAAGGGCTGCGCAAAACTAACAAACTCATTGCAGGGGGGCCAAAAGTAGACGTAGCTTAATTTTAAGGGTCTCAAGCTAAAAAGGTTGAACTATTGCTGTAGGACGTGTTTGGCAGTTCAACAAACACAAGACGGCCGTAAATAACATTTTGATGACATCACTAAAGATCATTAACACAGATGGGACAATCATTAAGACACTCCTGGCGTTGTTATCGGTGAGCACTGGTGTTGTTACAGTGAGACTTTGCAGTATGATCATTAATGAAATGGGTTTCTTTCAAGGTCAGGCTGGTATTTGTGTATTTGTTGTTTGACATTATCTTAATTGGAATAGAGGTTGACTCATAGTGCACATGCGGACAGGGCAAACCACTCTCTCATTAATATTTAAGTCATTTACTACAGCATCTGTCTACTTCCCTTTTGTTTCATAGACCTGTAAGCCAGGAGGCAGTTTTCAATACATACTTAATAAAATTTTATACGTCTCAATTTTGTCCTTCACAAACACAGTTTGTTCATATTCTAATCTGTGAGAAATCCTTTGTTTTGTATCTGTGCAAAAGTATCCATGTGCAATGCTTGAAATCCTTTTTTGAAGACCAACAATCAGTGTTTTTGCTTGGGTTGTTATTCGTTTAATTTCAATTATAAATTTAATGTCTGGAATTTGTAGTGTTTCATATTTGCAGTGAACGCACCATCGAAAGCTTAAACCCTAACATGTTTTGTTTGTTTTGTTTTGCAGAAAGTGAGCGAGAAAGTTGGAGGTGCGGAAGGAACTAAGCTCGATGAGGACTTCACTGAAATGGAAAAGGCAAGTCTGAATGCTAGAGATTATTAGTTTACCAGAAGATTTTCAAAATGCTGTGGGATCCCAGCAGACTTGTGCCCTTATAAATATCACGCCAACCATTTCTGCTGTCGGATTACAAAGGTCCACCAGTGTTGTCCTGCATTTATAAACCCATTCAGAGAAGGGATTTCTGTCGACAGTTTCAATCGATGTAAAATGGGACAGACATTTCTTAACAGTCAACATTTTGTGACCCTGGCTTTAATGGGAAGTTAACAGAAACACTTATTCTGTTTCTCTGTAAACATGGCTCCTTGCAAATCATAAAAGAGAATAAATGTCTAATGTCACTAAAAATAAAGAATAAACTGAAAGATGTTGCACCAGTGTTTTAGGTTGAAATGAAATAGAAACTGTTTGTGGCAGTGGTGGCATAAAGGTTAGAGAAGTGGGCTTGTGATTGGAAAGTTGCGAGCTTGACGGGAAAAATCTGGGTGCCCTCTCTCATTTCCACCACCTTCAATCATGGGAGCCTATCAGGTCAGACTGCTGTTGTACTGGGCAGCTTCCAGGTATGAGTGTGTGGGTGTGGAACGGTGTGCTTTATTGTGAAACTTCCCTCATTGACTAAATAAAGGTAAAAAAAAAATAAGTTAGTTGAAAATGACAACTTGCATGTTTACCTTGAACTGTCTGTCACATTACTTTCTGAGGCAAAAGCTTCACATCTGGCTGAGAGCTTCCCCAGCTGCAGGGCACCGCTTGAAAATAAGATTTCACCCACGTTAAGACCTTTTTAGATTTAGATGCTGTATTCATTTTTGAGAGTTGTTACTGGGTAACATTCAAACCCAGAGGTTTTCCCTGCAATTGTTTTTTAGACTCACAACATGGCCTGCTGTGGCTATAACGTTCCTCCATGTTGTGAGTCAAAAAAATAATTGCAGGGAAAATCTTGTACGAATTTTAATGACTTTTCTCTGTGTGTGTGTGTCAGTGCCCTGAATAACATATTGCATGTTTTTCTGTATGTGAACAATAATAATGTACATACATTTGAGTGCGTATGTATTTTAAGCATCACGGCATGTTGGTGCATGTGAGTTTTTGTGTGTGTGTGTGTGTGTGTTTAATGTTAGTAGCTAGAGAGGCTGAGAGTCGCAGAGCTGTAGGGAGCTGGCGAGTCTCATCACACTAAAAAAGAACACAAACGCTCTGAGCTCTACACGTCTCTCTCACCACCACGCTGCAGAACAAAGCAACACTTTCTTTTATCTAGTTTTTTTCTCTCCCTCACTATTAGATAACAGGTTCACAGATAGATGAATTGTTTTAGTGCTGTTTTATTTCTCTCATCCTCTCCCACAATCTCGTCTTTCTGTCTCCGTCCATGTGTTTTACATTGTGTGTTACAGAAGATGGACACCACCGCTCGGGCAGTGCTGGACATCATGACCAAGACAACGGAGTATCTGCAGCCAAACCCAGGTGACATAAAGTGCAAGATGATGATGTGATGTGTTTTTTATTTATTAGGTGCAACTTTTAGACTAAAGGCTAGTCTCCAAAAAGTCCATATTAAAATTATTAAAATAGAAATACCATTTATGCCCCCACACATACAGTATACTTACACACGCTCATTTATACAAACTGTACACCTTCTTTTTAATTACATTATTGTAATGAGTCCCATAATTTTATTGTCCTGTACATGAAGGAACATTTCAGTTTGTGCACTAATTCCTGTCTCTTCCTTATATTGAGATAGTGTTTATCTCACACCAGTAACAGGGTTTCCCTGAGCGTCTCTGCTAACGTCAGAAGGAATTATCACATCTTTATGAAATATATAAAGCTTCAGGGACAACGAACGGAGGCCCTAATCGACACAGCAAAGGCTTCGTATTAAGTGTACAGTGATCTGACTATTTAGACTAATAACATCATCTAATAACAAAATGAATCATGAGACGAGATGTTTCAGGATCTGCCTGATTCACCTCAGTTTTTGCTTTATGTAATTAATGAGAAAATATTTTATTTTTATTTTTTTCCCCCTGACATTGCAACATGCTGCTCTGTTTATATTTCAGTGATCCATGAAAGTCACTCAAGAAATAACCAAATTACAAATAAGCATTTTGGCAGGCGTCTTCTGGCTGCAAATTAAAAACATGGCCTAACATTTAGTCTGGTGTTTGGTTTCATTAGTGCTTTGCCTTCACAGCCACCAGAGCTAAGATGAGCATGATGAACTCCATGTCACGTATGCGGGGACAGGAGAAGGGGCCGGGTTACACACAGACCGAGACCATCCTGGGAGAGTCCATGCAGAGGTTTGGCAGGGAGCTCGGCGAGGAGTCTAACTTCGGTGAGCTGCAGCACATTAAAGCTCCTCGCTGACAGAAGAAGCACAAACTCTTTTGTTTTTTATGTAACAAAGTTTTATTCCCTCAACGACGCAGTAGCAATGTTGTGAAAAATGCATGAGCGTGTTTTCCAGACAAGATGCCTGATGTCTGCTTTGTTACGTAGTTCACAACTGAATGCATTAAAATGTTGTTTGAAGAGAAATACCCATCTTCAAAATCTGCTGCATATTCTGCTGAGATAATGTTACTGGCGATGAATATTGTTCTGTGTCCTTATTTTTCCAGGCCTTGCTCTGATTGATGCTGGGGAAGCCATGCGTGAGCTTGGAGAGGTTAAGGATGCTCTGGACATGGAAGTCAAGCAGAACTTCATCGATCCACTGCAGAACCTGCATGAAAAAGATCTGAAGGAGATTCAGGTACGAGTGCAACTTTGAAGCGCTACCAGGGGGAGAAAAAATAAACGACTAATAATCAAAGATTTCTCTTGGTCAAGAGTTTTGATTTACTTCCGGCTCTTCTTTTGCAGCATCACCTTAAGAAAATGGAGGGTCGTCGTCTGGACTTTGACTATAAGAAGAAACGTCAGGGCAAAGTGACAGATGACGAGCTCAAACAAGCACTAGAGAAATTCGATGACTCCAAGGAGATTGCTGAGCAAAGCATGTTCAACCTTTTGGAGAGCGACGTAAGGAAAATTTAACCCCAATCACCCGTCTCTTTGCTTGGTTAATTGCATTTTCCATTGGCATTTTGGTTTGTTTTCCATGTTTTCTTGACTCACTGTGTTGTTTGTGACCAGCTTCCCTTTTTGTCCTCCTCAAACAATGGTAATCAAAGGGAAGTCCCCAAACTCCACAATGGACGAACATTTAAAAAATACTACATTAAAGCTCCCCAATTATTATTTTTTCTATTAATACAATTGATCAGATGATAACATGGAGTGGGAAAGAGAAACCAGAGCAAAAAATGGATTGAATGTCGGTCTTACATTTACCAGGTGGACTGAAACATGACTCCACTGAATCCAAACGTTTCTGTGTCTACTGAATGTGGCAATAAGCTACAATTTATTTGTACAACAACTTTATAAAGTTTCTCAGGTCTCAGCTTTTGGCCGCCCCAAAAAAAAATCGATCGACACACCTGTAAAACCATACAAATACTAACTTTAAGAATATTACGTGATCCTGCACGTCGGCAAAACAATCTCACCACAAGGTCCGTTAGCAGCCACTCTGGAGCTTTCTACCATATCACACAGTCTTCCTCACCAGATGAGGTTGTTCAATGTTGAAATTGCCGTTTTCATGAACATTTTAAGGACAAGCGACAGCTCTGCAAAGATCATCTATTGAGGAAGATCGTGCGTCACCAACCGAAAGCTTCAGAACAGCTGCTAATGGACCTTGCGTCGAGACTGTTTTGCCAATTGCTGTTTCAGGGTCAAGAATTAACTGTCAGACCTGTATGTGTTTTTAAACAGTCGTACCAGTCATCCAGGCTTGTTTTTGTGTGCTCCTGCTGTACATCACCTGTGCTGTGTACCAGCCGTCATGGTGTCACTGTGTAACCGTAGACGCATCTTTTAACAGATTGAACAGGTGAGTCAGCTCTCTGCGCTGGTACATGCTCAGGTGGAGTACCACAGCCGGGCTGCTGAGATCCTCACACAGCTCTCCAGCAAGATTGACGAGCGGTCAGTACTCGCACTTCCTGTTTCACGGGCTCTTTTTCTTTTTACTGCACATTATTCGATGTTCTTGGCAATAATAGGAAGAATTGAAGTCTTGTTTGATGTTGCCAAATAAACAGACTGTGGTTTTATGTTGATCCCTCAAAGCAGGATAAGGGACACTTCTACCAAACCAAGGAAAGAGTACACCCCTAAACCACGTACATCTCTGGACTTCTCCATCAGCGAGAACCACAATGGAGGCATCCACAGTGCTCGCTCTCCAGGTGAGACCCAGAACACAGACCTCATTGCTCAGAAACACGTCCAGAAACTAGAACTGGTGCTGCATGTACACGGTGGTATCTCACAAGTTTCTGTTTCACTTTCACTGCTTTTTAAGTTTGGTCAATTTTACTTTAATTTCTTAATATCAACTGATACAATAATTATGATCTTGTTTCCTTTAACAACCCTCTCTCTGTTTTTCATTTTTACTATAAATTCTCAAATAAAAGCCAGTACTGATGTCTAACAAAGGCCAAAGGAAATGTGGTAGATGTATTATGATGCATTGCAGAGTAAAGTTGGACATATACACAGCATATTTAATCAGTACAACATAACTTTTCACTGATTAATTTTGGTCAATTTTACTTTAATTTCTGAATATGAAGCCACTGAAATGCAACATTCCCTGCAGATGTTTCACAATAAAAGCCTACCAGGAAATGGGGAAGATTTAGAGCTAGAAGCCTTTTTAATGTGAAACAGAGTATATGGAGTGTGTTTTAGCAAACAGCTACAATGATAAATCAGTACTACTGTACAAATGGGAGCCAATCAGAAAGAGGGAGGTTTCTTACGATTATATATGTGTAGTATTAGTTAGTTAATCCTTTATTTAAACAGGTAGTGTCATCGATCTTGTTTTTTGAGAGACATAGTAATACACAATAACACCGTTTACAGACATGGTGGACTTTAGTTCAACATTAAATAAAATTATTCCAAGTGGTCTTCCAAATAACTGAAGGAAAAACATACATGTTTCTATAATAAAATCTGGTAAAAGAGGACATTAGCAATCCGTTTCAAATAAAAGCACAGTGCTTTCATGAGTTGAGGTGAATTTAAAAATGACAGAAATTTGAGAATTTACGGTGTCTTCACGGTGTTTGCTAATTTTATTTCTTTTTCCCAGCTCTTTTCCCAACATTTCAGTTATTACCTGTACTGAACAAATAAATGCAACTCTGCATTCTTCTTTTTCCCCCTTTGATTTTGTTTACTCTTCTAGGGGCGAGGTCTCCAGGTGAGCCAGGTCAAACTTATCTGTCAGTATGTTTCTCCACCTCAGTGCTCATGAATTAATTTCTTCAACAACATCCGTTTCATTTCCACTTAAAACTCAAACCCGCTCCCCTCGTTTCGTTTCCTCTTCCCTCTTTGCAGCAAGGTGAGACAAAAGTGAATCCCCTGGAGAGATACAACCATATCTCTTCCATTACTTCCTCATTCTTGTTTTATTGTCCATCTTTCTGTCTGTTTGTCTCTGTTATGAGAAAATTGTCGCACTCAAATGATACAAACAGCAGAAAAACACAAAAGTGCCGTCCACTCGCAGAACTACAGAAACCGTGAAAAGCTTTCCAGCGGACGAGCATTTGCTGTTTCTGTTTTGTTCACTTGTCAATCTTCTGGTCTGTCTTTTCCTCCTGTTTCTTTGTCTGTCTGCCGATCTCTGCCTCTCTTTTTAATCCATTGTCCACCTTGGGTTTCCTCATGCTTTGTTCATCGACCTCTTCACTGCTCCTGTGCTCACCCATCAACTCATCTTTTTAATTTATCCATTGAGAAAATGCTATTAAACACTTCTGCTCTGTTTTCTCCTTTTCCCCTTTGCAGCAAGATCTCCAGGTGAGCAAGAGTGTCTTGGGAAGAGATGAAAAGTGTCTCTATCACTCTTTTTTTTTATCCTTCGTGAAACTGACTGTTGTGGAAGTGTGTTTTTTGTCTGCATTTGTTTTTGCAGTGCAGCTCATCTGCAGTGCGGTTTCTGTCTAACCCCTGGCTTCTCTTTTGTCCCATTTTTTTTTTCTTCATCAAATTGCTCAACTTTCTTTCATTGTTAAAGGAATAGTTTGACATTTTGGGAAATAAGCTTTTTCGCTCACTTAGATAAGAATACTGAATGCCTCATGCCTGAATGTTAAATGTGAAGCTACCACGAGCTGCCAGTTAGCTTAGCGTAAAGACTGGAAATAGGGGGAAACGGCTAGCTTGGCTCTGTCCAAAGGTAACAAAACCCACTCACCAGCACCTCTAAAGCTACTTTTAAGGGAGGTTATATGCTGGGTCGGGTGGGGAGATTGGCTGAGTCCATCGCTGGTCGTTCCCTTAAATTTTGCTAATTTAATGGTTTACAAAAAACTAAGTTCATCAAGCGACTCAAAGGTGACATTTATGCTTTTGTGCTTTCAAACAGTAATTTTCGGTTTGACAAGGTAAAACATTAAAGACTAACTGGTTGGTTTGGCAAATGGGCGTCGGTTTAACCTCCTGACCTCTGTTAATGAGCAGCGCACAGCCGCTTCACTGAGCTTTTCTCTGGCATCTTCAGGGACTGCCTCACGCAGGGTTTCGGATGAGCACATTTTACAACATGTAGTACTATTCCTTTAAACATTCTATGCCTCCATTATTATTTTTCGGTCACTGATGGTCATGTTGTGTGTCTCTCTTTTGCTTTGTCTTCTCCTCGCTGCTGCTTCCTCTTCTCTTTCCCTCTTTCAGCCAGGTCTCCAGGTGAGCCTTGTGATCATTATGCATCTAATCTATATGCAGCATCTTATCTCCTCCTCTAGCCTCCCGTATAACTCTCCTTTTCTTCTCTTATTTCTTCAACTTTTTTTTCCCCCCCAGCCCCTATGGACCAGCCCTGCTGTCGCGCACTTTATGATTTTGACCCGGAGAATGAAGGTGAGCTAGGCTTCAAGGAAGGCGATATCATCACCCTGACCAATAAGATCGATGACAACTGGTATGAGGGGATGCTGCACGGCAACTCTGGCTTCTTTCCCATCAACTACGTGGATATCCTGGTGCCACTGCCCCACTAGAACGTCTCCACTACTACCAGCTGTGTCTGCAAATGTGGCGAAATGAATCCAAGCCTCCAACTCTCTGCCCCAAGTATTCCCAGTAACCTTTTCCTAAACATTCCTACCAACCTCCTGTACTCCGCTTTAAAGGAGTTGAAACGGCAACAACACGATAACGAACGAAGATACGAACAAAGATTGATGACAAATTAAAGCAAGTATGCACCAATTGATCGTACTAACTTTTTAAATGAGGAAAAATCTGCATTGATGTCGTTGCTTCCCCTTATCCCAGGAGGTACCTTCAGGCTTCCATAGTCATTTCATCCATTTCGATCCCGTTCTTTGTCTCTGTTTACGTTGGCTGTCAGTCCGTCAGGAGTTTGTCAGAGCAGCTTTGCAAAATCACACTTTCTCTCATTCACTGTACTTTGTGGAAACCTCTACAGTAGATAGAATCTTTTCTCTCACATATTAGAAGAAGAAAAAATAATCAGTCCACGTGCTTCATGTTTGTTAAACTCTAAGTCGAGCATGGTTTCAAGTGTTTAACGTTTTTATCTTATTAAAAAAATATGTTAAGCTGATTTTTAGTTTTGATTTAAATATTCCTCTTTTTAATGGTAGCCGTCTCTTGGCATGCTCGGGCAATTTCTGGAGAAACCACGTCCCTGTCATGCTGAAAAGATTATGTCCAAAGGATCTCTTCACCTTTCAACTATTCAGAGTTTTGACAAAAGTTGTAGACTGATTCGTCTAGCTGATAACAGTCAAAATTACCCATATTATTATTTTTTACATATCAACATGCGTGTGTGATTGGTCATGCGTGATTTAGATACCAAAGTTACCTGCAAAAACCTGAATCGACTCCCATTTCAATATTTCATGGCAGCATGGCGTCGGTAAATCTGTTCGATGCAACAGGCTGAAGCTTGCAATCTCTAGTTCTTTGGTATTTTTATCAGGAGAAACTGTATTCTTATGTATGTGACATTACATATCTGAGCCAGTGATTAGTGGAGTGATGACATGATTTGCAAAAACACGAGTTGTGAAGTTTAAACTGTTTGAAGTGACGTAAGAAAACTATGGTGCATAAATTTCCATCCTCCAACATGTATTTTATCAGCAGCTTGTGTGAAAAATGGTTGATGTATTGTGATATAATTACTTCTAGGACTTAACTGCTCATTGGTGCAACTGATTTTGCTGCAGCTGAAGGCGTAGCTCTTTTTGCTGCATCCCTAACTAGTCCGATTAGTATGCTGTAGCTTAGCTGTCTATAAGCCATTGATTAAAAAGGAAGCTCGACATAGCCAGGTGTGCACCAACGGCTGAATGGAATGAGAAATCATTTCTTTTTGTCTCGGTGGAAATATTTTATTCAATGAAAGGATGCGACTTACACAAAAAAACCCTTTCTCCAGCATAATATTGACTAATGGCCGCTGGTTTACCCTTTTTATGTCATGTTAGACCTGCGCAAAAGTGCTAGGTTATAAAGTTATACATTGTTTAATTTTCCCCAACCAGCTATATGGTTGTATGCAGTATTGTGTGGGATTTTTGTCCCGTCTTTAACTGATGGACTAAGAATCAAACCAACCTCAGTTATAACAGTACAGCTGAGCAGTTAGGTGTTGTAGTGCACGTGTTACGCCTGGGGTTTTATTCTCTGCAATGTCGACGACGTATTAACCCATCTGCAGAATGATCTGTGCATCGGTAACACTATTTTATTTCTTCACCCATCTTGTAGTAATGCGAGTGCATTATGGGGGAGGGGTTTGTATTTGGGTTTGCGTACTGTACATGTTATGCACAGGGATGGGGTTGCAGAGGACCTCTGATGCTGAGGTATATAAGATATACTGTCTCTGACAGTGTTCGACAGTAAAACAAACATGGATGTCTCTTTACTCAAAGGACTAATTCATTATATTCAGTAGAATTACAATAAATGATGCAAAATCAACTAATATCCCATATTAAGTGTTTATTTAAGGGAAGCACAACTTTAACAGAGCGATTACTTTGTTGGCTGGGGAAGAATAACGATACAGTTTGAAGGTCATGTTTTGTTTGTTTTTAAAGGCGATACATTTCCTTCCTTATTTTCTCTTTTAACTTTCTTTTTTAACAATCGTGTGTATCTTTGCCCTCAATGAGGACTGTACAGCTTTTCTGTGTTTTGTTTTCACCCTGTGTGTAAAGTCGCACATCTACAGTAACGTATCTTATTTTTGTAACTGTGACAAAAGTATACACATACAGTATAGATGTATATATACAGTATATTATCCAGAAGCAATGTGAAAGGAGGGATTCTGTGCTGCACATGATTGTCTTTGGATTGTTTTTAGTTTAGTTTATTTTATTTATTCTTGCACTGGATTCCTAGACTGTATGCTCGATGTAAAGAAAATAATGTGATAAGTCAATGTAATTTATTCAAATAAATACCAAGAAATAGTTATTGCCCTGGCGACTTTCTGTTCATAGATGTGCCCACACACCTCTGGATTTTAGCGCAAAGCCAAGAATATGTTGCAGGTAGAAATCTGTTCATTTAAATTCTTGCTGACCATCTATTTCACTTCACCATCTCTAGCTGTTTTCAGAAAATGGAGGAAGCACAGCAGAGACTTGGTGCAGAAAATAGAAGGAGAATTTAGATGCATTATTCATTTTCCTGGTGGATTCTTTCATGTCCTCTTGCAAGAATCCAACTGGAAAAAAATAGGTCAGGTAGGAAAATTTCTCTCGTACCTTCACGACAGCTGAATGTCTTAATAATCCTGTCGGTGCAACATTATCAGTCATGACTGCAGCGTCAAGCATCTTAAAGGCTCTAAAAGATACGAAACGTATGCACGTGTAAGCCTGGATATGCAATGCAAACTTTGTACAGCCTGTTCTGTACAAATAAAGAATTATAGTTGAGCTGTAGTGAACACTGTAAATAAATTGCTATCAGCAGTGATGAAAGTAACAAAAGCAATTTGCTCAAGCTCCAATTTTGTACAAGTGCCGCACAATTATCATTTTCCATTTTATTTTCTCCGCTACAATTGAAAGGGACTTATTGTGCTTTTTATTACACTACATTTATTTGACAGTTTGTGTTTTTGTTACTTTGTAGATTAAGTTTTTATATACAAAACATGTCGTCATTGTATACAATATGATGCAACACTGCAGATTAATATAGTATGTAGCTGAAATTAGCTCCAGATTTTTTCACATTGTCATTTGATACACAAATATCGGATATACCCGTTTAAAGTATCTGAAGACGTCATTCAACATTGACTGTATCCTCCTGAGAACCAAAGAAAAAAGTATCTTACATTTTAACTTTTTTTTGTCTCAGCATGAAAACAATGTTCCCGTCATTCCACCCAAACGCATGAGATATCATTGGACATGCCAGGATGTCCTCTCTTTAGCACACCAGGTCTTAGTAGGGCAGCTCAAGTGAGTCAAAAGATATAGACCAAAAACCAATGTCCACTACAGAGGACATAAATGAACAGGCTGGGTCTCAGGAGGATATAAAAATATGCAGTAGTAGGGACTGTCTATAGCAGAACATACTCTATAATGTAAACACAAACTGGGTGCCACAGACCCAGAGTGCATATCCCTGTAGGACTGTAGGAAGATTGTATCATAATGACATTTTGTTCAGGTAACTGCTATTATTTTGAAAGTCGAGCTCTTTTCTTTTTGTCATGGCTGGTTTGCAGAAATTCACGTTTGCTTTGGCTCAATATTCACAACAATTGCGGTTTGCTCATTTTGGGTTGGCAGAATTTCCATGTGACAATTTCTTAAAGTTCCAATATTTTTAAACCTCGGCCCTATTTTTTTTTTAAAACATATTTTGGAGTGTAATGGACTATTGGGTACAATAAGTTTTGAAGTTGGTGTAGACATTATTGTTAAAGAGAAAGAAGAACTCACGTTTCCACCGTCGTCTTCCTGTGACGACCTCTCACCTGAGACTTCAGTTTATGGTCAAAGAAAAGGGGATCATACTGGTACTGTGTACTCCTTCAAGAAATACCCATTACATGCATACATACTGTACATCTTGAAGACGGTTGGTTCTTTTTTAAAATGCAATCACGATTCAAATTTTAATGACATGGAAATGTTGAGATGCTCTGATAAACTTGGCAAAATGCATTACTTATGTGCATGCTGCATGAGCCTATAATTAAGCTCTCTTATAAAAAAAAAAAACAAGCCACCTTAACATACTACAATGTGCTGTGCCTCTTCTGCATCAGATAGGAGGAACTGTCTATGACAATCTGATAAGCCAGCTCGGGTTATAACTGTATGACAGTTAACACCTTTTGGTCCCCACCCATTATCTGTCACCACCAGTCAATCTGGCTACACCCTCTCTTCATGCACACAGTTTAACCCCTACCCTCTCGCTGCGCTCACACACCCACACACACACACACACACACACACACACACAATAAACGCACCGCTCTGCTGCGTTGACATTGCTCCAGTATAGGGGGGGTCTGCTGCGACATCCTGCAGCGGACAAAGTCAGCCAGGCCTTTTGAACAGCATCAGAGCATGTCACCCTCACATGTCCCACACCCTGTGGACCTGTCACTCCACTGCAAACTGCAAATATAGACACAGCCCGCACTTTGTTTGACATGGTGGAGGTGAGATAAATCTACCAACACTTATAATAACCACAAGATACAGTAACTGGTATTGCCATATGTGTACAGGTGGATATTGTGGATATAGGGCGTCTCCTGTTAAATGTTGTTTATGAAACAGTGCCAGCTCTCTGGCTCACTCCCTCTGCTGCTGCTGAAACTAGAAGTAAAGCCTCCTCTAGTGGTGGCAGACAGACAGTGCTCAGTGTGGATTAGATTAACCTGTAACCATTTTGATAATGATTAATTATGCTTTAACATTATTAACCTTTCCTGGCTCTAGGTTCCCCACGTGCTGCTTTTCTTTGTCTTATTTGAAGATAAACTGAACATCTTTGGGTTTCAGACTGTTGGTCAGACAAACTGGGCATTGTCCACTATTCTAACATGTTATAGACAAACAATGATCTATTAATCAGGAAAATAATTAGCAGAGTAATCAATAATAAAAATCCCTACACTTGATACTGAAATGTGACTACCTCTTGGTTCCTCTGTTTTTCTTATCTGGTTAATTTTGCAACTGTTGTCTATTTTACTTTGAAGAGGATCCCTCACAAGCTAATAAATATCTGAATAAAGCTGCAACTAATGATTATTTTCATTAGCAATATATCTGAGGATTAATCACTTTGTCTATAAAAAGTCAGAAAATAATGAACGCCCATCATAACTTTCAAAAGCCCAAAGTGCTTGTTTTGTCCAACCAAGAGTCCAGTGCCCAAATCGGTTAATTTTACTATCACAAAGGATGGATAAATATGGCAAATATTGACATATAAGAAGCTGTAACTGCTGCATTTCTGGCATTTTATTTCAGAATGACTTTAAAGAGCACTACGTACGCTTTAGCATTGTACTCCAATAACATTGTCAAACTCATGATGGGCAGTTTCAAAGAAAAGGATCGAAATTGATGCAGCAGAACTAGAAATATCAATCTTTTTTTTATTCCACACATTCTTCTTCATTGTTAAAACCTGGTTGCCTACATTACCCACAGTGCAACTCAGCCATCGACAGTTCGGTCGAAGCATCGTGTGTGTTACACTAATAACAGCTAATGTAGCCTCAAGCCACTGGTATCTAGCGGAGATGAGGAGCAGGCTACAGGGATCTGGAAAGCTCATTTTCCTTCTAACTCCACACCCACACAAATCTGATAAATCATGCATGCAGGTGTGGAGTTCCCCTTTAAACACTCACTAGATTATTGAAATTGTTGCTACATCATTTTCTGTCTAATTGTTTCAGCTCTGACTGTAAGAAAAAGCAAAGGGCCTCTTGTGCAGCCTGTCCTTGAATAGTCAACTCAAAACACCACAACACCGGTGGTCACGGGGAAAACCCATGTCCGGACAAACAAACAAACAAACAAACAAACAAACACACACACACACACACAGAGTAGGTCGGAGGAGGAGGAGGAGGAGGAGGAGGAGGAGGTGGTGGGGGGGCGACAAGACAAGCAATCCAGTAAAAAGCATTCCTTAGACCCTCTCTCCTGGTGGGTGGCCTGCTTGGACGCTACGCCACAGAGACAGTGTGTCTGCCCACGCCGTCCTGCGTTACAGCCGCTGACACGCTTACGGAGCTGCTGAATATTTCTAACAATCCAACTGTGTTTTTAAATGCCACATGATTCCCCAACCACTCTTCATATGGATCTTTTAGAAACATGGGCCAGAATGGGTGTATTTTTCAGCCGCACTTGTGCGTTTTAAAATAAAGCTAATCCTACTTTGATGAGCCTCTGACTGAGCAGATACGTTATGTTGGATAACGTTTTTCCTTCCTAAAAAGCCAGCTAACCTGGGCCCGTCCGCGGGGGTCGGATTGGACGACTCGTTTTAGTTTGCGTGTAAAGAGGAGAGATGCTGCGCACTCAATCGGCCGCTCAGCTAGCCAGCTGTGGCAAGCTTAAACTGGCAGGGCAGCAGTCAGCCACTCGATCATATTTGACAAATGAATCAGCCGCAGCTCTTAATGCATGAATGGCAGGCTGCATCTGTTTTCTGGCCAACCCCAAACCACAGTAGACCGCAAGACACCCACACCAGTTACAGACATGTTCCACATATTCACCGAGGCAGCGGGAACAATAAGTATCAAACTCAGGTACCTCCCACGAACTCCAGCACATTAAAACTGGTTCTACTACTACTCACACATGAAAAAGATACTGTGTGTACTGTAAATACTGCAGACATCGGTCTATACCTGCCCTATACGAAATGTGCCCTGAGATAACTTCTGTCAGGATTAGCCGCTGTATAAATAACATTTTAATTTAAATATACTGCTGGGTGTATTCTTAAAGGACACTTGAGGAAAGACACCCTTGTCAAACTCAACAAACATTTTCAAAATTACTCACACTGGACAAACATCTGCTTAATCTCTGTGGATCCATTACTGCAAATGCATGTTGCACAGCCAAGCACTTTTTAAAATTCACAGCATTACACATGAAATCTACCCAATGTCTCAAAGTTTCCTAACATACCAAATACACTCAGTTTAGTTTAGTTTAGTTGATCCACCAGTAAAGCTAATGTGGCTTAATGCAACTGTGTCTGCAATGAATCCCAACTTCATGAAGGTTGTAATGTTTTAGAGACGTGTTGATTCATCTTTATGTTATATGTTATATTTCTGAGGCTGCATTGCATCATACTGAGAGGTGTCACTCCTCATTTGATATAAATCTAAAAATGTATATTTGTTTTAACACCAACCGTGTGTTTATATTTTCTTCTATTTTGATACATAGGAAAACATAGTAAATGTCACCTAGTTTTCTTATGCAGTGAAACACTGTTAGGGTACGCTCGTGGCTTAAGGGGTAAAACACTGAACCGCATCGTCTCAGGTTTGGGCCGCATCTTTATCTCCCCTTATTTTCTGTCATTACTTTACGATTTTTGTAATAAAGCCAAATACATTTTAAAAAGTGTTACAATAAATCTATAGTAAAATAAAAAAGTTGCCCATTCAAAAGCTTTCTTAAGTAAAAGTACATGTATTATCAGCAAAAGTGGAAGTATTCATTATGCAGCAGAAAGGCCCCTGTGTGAGTTTTATTATTTTTTATGAAATTATTGCATAAGCATGTAGGGAGCATTTAAATGTTGTAGCTGGTTGAGGCAGAGTTAAATTTTAAGTACTTTATGAGCAGTTTCATTTAAAACTCTGCATCATAATTTACAAGCTGATCAAATGCTTTGCATGTAAAATCTTACTAGAGGTGTAAAATTGCATAAATTTGAAACACTGAAATAAAGTACAAGTACCTGAAAACTGTACTGAAGTACAGTTCTTGAGCAATTGTACTTAGTTCTATTCAACCACTGCCATTATGCAACGTCAGCGTCATAGATACATAAGAGATACACGGTATGGTAAAACATTTCTTATTTGCTTTACTACTAAAAATTAAAAAATGTTTAATGGCATGAAGGTACAGTTAGATAATAATGACATACTTTTGCAAGACTTTTACTTGTAATGGTGCATGCAAAGTATCTGAGTGCTTCCTCCTTCGCTGGTTCCTACACTTCTCTCATCCTCTTGCACACACTAAGCAACACACACCTGAGAAGAAGAAGTATAGATAAAGAGAAATAAAGGGTAGTGGAGACAGCAATTAAAGCCAAACAAAGAAGGGAAACCAAGAAAAGAGTTCAGACTACTGAGAACACCAGCACGCACACTCATGCACTCTGAGGAGCAGCTGTTGGTGGGAGTGTGCCAGTGTGTGTCATTACATGTTTTCCTGTGGCGTTCATACATAGTTTCTCTATTCAGCAGGAAAGCCCAGCTCTCAACACCCGACAGAGGCAGCTAATACCCCTGTCTGTCAGAGTCGCTCAAAGAGCAAGTGAGTGGAGATGACAAACGAGGCAGTAAGACAGGTCAGGCAGCTATACGACAGCAGCAGAGAGATGGAGTCAAACGAGAGGAGGTGGGGTCAGCAGGGAGGAGTGTGCTTATGTGTGTGTGTGTGTGTGTGTGTTGTTGTTGCATATTTGTTCATCATACCGTGAGGGGTCTTTGGGGGTCTGACGCCACGTTTGTCTGTCAGGTCTGAAGGAGAGTGAAGTTTGTTTCCGGCTCTGAATTCACTTCCAACACCAGCCCCCCCCCCCTCACGAGGGTCTCTGTCACTCAGGATTACACACTGGAATCTGAAAGAGAAGGAAAAACTGAAAATATAGCCACCAAATCCTCAATTTTTAACCCCAAATAATCTGAGAATCGTGTCTCACCTCTCTTCATCAGGCTTCATCTTGGTATGGAGCAGCCCTCAAAGGGTGGATGTTGAATTAAAAGGGTTAGAGGCATTGGAAAGGGAGGGGAGGGGGTGAGGAGGTTCCATAAGGACAGCGTCATGTATTATTTTTGGCAATTTATTTCAGTGAATCACACAATGATTGTGAAAAATAAAACAAAAAACTCTTGCACACTTTTTACTCACTGCATTTACAGTGTTTCCATCTTCAGACTTTCATGAGGTTCAGCGCACAGGAAACTGGGATACAAGGTTTATTGTCTCATTTACTCTCATCATATCTGTCATGTCCCCTGTCTGTGTGCCTGTGTTATGTGTGGTTTTCCCTGTCGTGTGTTTACTGCTTTAGTTCCCCGTGTCTGACACAAATGATTCTTCATTCCACTGGGGAAGGCCCTTATTCTTCTGTTTTGGGTGGATCATAGCGATGATGAACCGTATGTGGCAGATGTGAACACATCTGGTAACGTGTCACCAACCTCTGAGCTTGTAGGTGGTTTGAGAAGGTAAAAATGTAGATACGTGATTTAAGTATATTATGTTATCACAGAAAAAAGGCTTTTGAAGGTCAATATTGGTACCAGTATCATTGAATCAACATTTTTGATTTTAAATTTTTTGTACAAGTGATCAATTCCTTCATATTTGGCCATTTTCATGCCAGAATTATTAATGTTGTCAAGGTAATATAACTTGAACTTAATGGGATATTAAACCTCTCTATTAAAAGCCAAAATAATTGTTTTCTGGCAGATTAGAGGTTCTTCAGGGAAGATAAGAGAAGTTTAATTTAGTAATTAATTCAATTAGACAAATTAAACCAATTCTCAATCATTTCTTAAAGTGTTCTACTCTACTCCACACAGTATTGTTTGCTAGTAAAACGAACAAACCCTTCTGTGTCCTGCTTACTTTACATTTTTCATCATATGTGCATGATGATTTTTCAGGTGACAAAAGCAACAATGTGTCACACCTGTCTGTCACGTAATGCAATGAGTGCACAATGACATAAAATGAAGGCAAAATGCCTAAAAAACATATAGATGACATTTGTGTTTTGTGGAAATTAATCAAAAAGAAAACATACCAAACAGTAAGAGTTAAACATTTGGCCAAAATGGTAACATTTATACAAAAATATGACCAATTCTTAGACATACCCAAAAGGTTTGACTGTAATGATATATACAATGATATAAATAATAACAAAATATATTTTATGCATAATAATACAGCTTTAGGGTTAATAGTAACAGTACTTTCAGAAAAGCCTTTACGGCTACAGACAGAATAATGTTGCTGTTCAGTTGTTCAGGGAAAATGACCATGATGGAGACTTTATATCTTATTTCACACAAAACAATTAGCTTACCCTCCACTACACCAGGCTACTTATGAAGAAATGGGTGTTTGAGTTATTTGGCAGGACTGAGCACTTTTACTTCAGTGTAGCTTGCTCCTGGTCAAAGAATTCTCCACCGTGGTTTAGCTTGTGAAAGGTTTTTTAAGTGCAAGTGCGAACAGTGAACCAGAGAGAAGGGCTTTCATGACATATGGTGCCAGGTTAAGGGCCAGCCGCACAGCATGCAAAACAGTACAATGGGACAACATTTGGTGTGCAAATCCATGTCCATTCAAATGGCGTCCCAAACAAAAAGTTGATACACAAACAAATCAAT
>JAVQJF010102620.1:0-38019 GCA_036023855.1 Gadopsis marmoratus
GGAAGCAGGAGAAGAGGACTTAAAGCTTTAGAGCCATCATGTCTATATAAAGTATGAGACGTATGAGCTGGTTTCTCGTGAGGCTGGCACAAGTATGAGCACACAGAGCGACACAGATCAGAGTGTGACAATGAGTGCATTATATAGCGACTGACGAAAGTCTTGAGTGTAAGTACGAGACATCACCAAGAATCATAACAAGCAGGAGGATGGCAGGCGGGCAGAAACAAAGAAACGCTGCCTGTTCTTACTAACTTTTTAAACTGGGAGTGCACCCATGAAGAGATAGATACACAGGGGGTTTAAGCCCTTGACATGTAGGCTATGAAGTTAACCCAGGCTTTGACATTTCCCCATCCCAGCTTAAATAGCTGATCTGGATTCCCCACAACATTAATTACTTGTTTCAAGGTATTCCTCTGGGAAACCTGCCTCAAAATATAATGACAATATGAACCAGCTTTATAAACAGATTATATTTTCTGCTTAAAGATCCTTAACATTATCTCCTTAACGCTCGTCCGTCGTAACGCAACATACACCACCAACTAAGCTAGCTAGTATCGTTTAGATTGTATTCAATCAGTCTGGCTAATACTGCTAATGTGAGTTAGCAGCTAGACAATCACACTGCGTAAAAAAACTCAATTTAAAAAAATAAGCAAGTCTCACTGTGTCTGTTAGCTATAACTGCGGTGTTCACAAAAGCGAATCCTCAAGAGGTTTAAGTAACGTTGTGTTTGCATTACGTTAGCTTGGTTAGCACAGCTCAAGCCAAACAGCTAGTGTATACAAGCTAACAACACCGAGCATTAGCCTCGCAGTAAGAGTGCCTATCCTCCGTTTACTTACCCTTGCGGTGACTTTGTAGACAGTATAGCCTTTCTGGTGCTTTTTGGGATCGGTGACAGTATAAAACCGAGCAAGTTCTCCTCTGTCCCGCTGCGAAATCATTCTGATAGTGACAACATTGCCAAAGCTACCAGCCGGCTAGCCGTACACATTCATTCCCTGACAGCACAGTGACAGGCAGGCAAGTAGCTTAGAGCTCCTCCTTGAGGAGAGCCTGTGAAACTACCTGCCACTTCAATTTCAGTTCAATTAAATTTTATTTATAGAGCGCTATATCATAACAGAGTTATCTCATAGCACTTTTTAATATAGAGCAAGTCTAGACCAAATGCATCCTCGCATCCACTATCTTTAGAATGCGAGACTACAGTAAGCTGCATACAAGATTGCATTTGTGAATATATTTTATTAAGGGAATGATTATCAAATGATTATATAGCTAATATACATCAAATAAGCAATTATTCTTACAATGCATGTAATGAACACAGTGTATGTACTCAAACAGCGATAAGTGCATATATGTATATTACATGCATAATCACGGCATGTGCATAGACTGCATGAGAAATATATAATAAGGTAGAGTTGGGCAATATGGATTTACAGTAAACCTCTATCATAGTGTATGTGATTTTGTAAATTACTGATGGCTGAATTCCATTCCTACTTTGGTTTCAAGATATAGTGCTATAGATATTAAGTGATAAATCTGATAATATAATGTGAAATTAAACTATCTTAAAAGTGTATACATTGATTGTGCAATAACTGATTTGTCTCCAGGCACATATGGTCAAGCATTCTGTGCTTTTATGAAACAGAGATCTATGTAAGACAGAAATGTAAATCTCAATATGACAATCAGTATGACAGCTCCTAAATAATAAAACAGCCAATCTGTGATTATGAATTCAAAACAAAATGATAAGCTATGCTATGAACAGAGAAAATGAAAACATAGAAAATGGTAGAAAGTTGAATCTACCTCATTGGATACAATAGAGATTTTATCAACTGTGCCTTTCTTTATCAAGATTGCAATGGTTTGAATCTGCTCGGTTACATTGTTGCAATCCAGAGAAACAAAAGTATGATTCCTGCCGTGTTCAGAAACCAGGAAGTGCAGAGTCTGCTTGATCGATTGATATTAGTACAAGTGACATTCGGTGTCTTCATCATCTCCCTGATCGTGCCATTTCTATAAAATGAGAAGTTTCTCTATGAAAAAGAAAAGATGATATAAATAAATACCTGTTTTTATGATACAGCAGAAAACAATCACAGAAAGCGTGCTTTGTTGTCAGTGACTTCAATTTAAATGCAACATACTGTATAAGATTAATAAAATCTTAATCTGGAAGGGAAAGCGGCAGTTGACTATTATATTTAATATTTTATCATCTCTAAATTTTAGGGGAATAACTGCTTGATGAATGTGGTGGAAACCATGACACTGGACAAGGACTCCACAGTCTTTTAAAAACTAAATTTCTTTAACAAAATACACATTTTTTTTACTAGTGTGGAGGTACAAAGACACAATCAAACATTCAAACTGTTACTTACACTGAAATCCGAGATCACCTGATATTGTGGTACAGTCTTTAACAAAGTCTCATACGCAACAATTTCATTGTTGTCCGAACAGTTCATCCTGTCAGAAATGAGTATAGAGTTACTTCAAAAGAGCACATCAAGATACATCTGCATGAGAAAAACAAATATATAATGTATGTAAGCTGTTTGTAAACCAGCACTGGTGCAATACTATAATAGTAATATTATTTTTATTACTGTAATATTATGTGCAGGACTGTATCGTATCTTACTGGTGGCTTGCGTTCATCAGTGGATTCATTGTATCTGGGTAGCTAATACATGTGGTGATCTTGATTGCAGGGTAGTAGAAGAGGAAGGCCAGGCACATCTCATCAGTAGTTGCTAACCCCATCTGAAATAGGAAAATGTGAAACATGGCATTATAGAGAGTGTGTGATGCCATGGGAATATGAGAGCCAGGTGCTAATATAATAGTTTTGTGTCTTGTATATTCTATTGACTAGCACCTTTATGTGTCTTTTAAGGAGTCTTAAAATTCTAATATATTATTTTGTATAGGAAGGAACATTCTGCAACATTCTACTATGTTTTATATATTATTATATTATATCTTATTATTATTACTTTCATCAAAAGTCTTAATGTTACGTGTTTCTTTTTATGTTTTTCTTGGAGAGCACTAATTTCATTTAGAGCACAATAGATTTGTATATAATATATAATATGTGACATTAGGTTATTTACCCACCTTAGTGACTTTGGTGCGATTGATGGTATTGTAGGTGCACTCCACTGCAATCTCATCACCCTGTAATGGGAGACAAGTATTATCATTATAGAGGACTGTTAATATTATGTCATTTTTAAGAACCTGAACAACTAATAACTTACTAAGAATCTGTCTTGTAACATATGAGCACAACATATGGAGGTGATGGGGAATTACCAGCTTGATGGTTTTGACATTTCCCAAACTGATGATCTGCTGCATCTCAAAGTTATAGTTTTCATCCACGCTCAAGAAGTCTATCTGCTTTCCGTTTCTACAGAGGCCAAATAGTACGAAATAAAGAGTGGCACTATGTTTACCAGAAAACAATGGTGCAATGATTAATCTGCATCAATCCAATTTATTTTATTTTATTACAAAACACAGCTACCCTAAACTCATTATTTAATATTCTATAGTTACCAACATTTTACATAAACAGTCACATTATATAAATCTCTTTTTTTTTAATGATTATTCTTCAGCTTAGATATTGACCTGACTCTTACCTGTAGTGGCCAACTCTGACTTTCTTCCCAGCCAAGTGAGTGTGCAACAGTACAGCGAACACATTAAGGTCAGGCAGAGGATTCACAAGCTAGGGGTGGAAGGTAAAGACACAGTCTTAAACAATAAACATTTTCTTTAATCTTAACGTGTTTTTAATAACCGCTGCTGCAGTTTGAAATCCATACCGATCCACTACAGACCTGAGAAAAGGCAGAGGTGTTGCACACGGCGTACGTGTGGAATTGACTTGCGTTTGGAGGGATGTTGTATTGCAAATGGGCGTTTGGCAGCATACCTGTGGACAGGATGCCCACATCATACTTCCGGAGTTGTGCTGTATAGTACAGTCTCAGTCCTGAGCTGTCTGTCCTTCCTGGAGAGACAGAATTTTAAAAATGTTGAATCTTGGTGACGTGACAAACAGACTACGCAATAAATACACCAGTACTTAGTACACAGTATGTAACACTCTGTTAGTATCAGTGTATGCAACTTTTTCATTATATACAGTCATACTAAAATGCACTGGTGGTATTTTAAAGGGAAATTCCACCAATTTTATGAACAAGAGGTCAAATTTGAAATGTGAAATCACCTGCTTCACTGTTTGGATTGTAGTAGTGGATTTCCAGCCTATAGTATGTGTCCCTGTTCTCACCTCCGACAGGAATGCCCGTACTTGCCGGGAGCTCAAATACCTGAAGTTTCAGAAACAAACTGTCTATCAACTTGCAAAAGCACAACCCTGATATGGATGCACACTGAAGGAGACAGACAACAAAATGAATGAAAGAATTCAGAGATGAACAACTGATTGTCCCTCACCCCTCCTCCCACTCCCCATGCAGCCACCACCCCGAAGCAGGCATCACCGATGTCACCCGTGTAGCACTGCTTTTCGTACGGTGCCGTCACAAAGGAGGGGCAGCGGTGCAGCAGTATGTGATGAACGATGTCATGGCGCACAATTACCGGTTCAATCTGAGGCAGAGTGAGAAGAGATTTTTGTACAGAATGAAGGTAGAAATAAATATGAAAATCATTTTGCAAATTATTATGTTCACTTTTTTGGGCGTGGGACTGTTTTTTGTATTAGGTTATACCTACGCTTCCACATTTAGGAATTGATAAATGTCCCTTGCCTATACAGTATCAGCGATTATTGTTGTAATTATACTTTTGTCAGATCAGTTCACTCAAAACCTGACAGTAGCATGGTGTGTAACTCAAACACCTCATGGAAGGAGTAGTATTAAATTACTAACTTTGGTTAAAGCTGGCTGAAGAGTAAAATGAAGAAAGGATAATTACCTGATATATATGATGTTTTGTATTTAAGGTTGGAAACTTCATGATCTTGCAGTGGTAATAGGTACGATTAGGAGGGATAGTGATCTGTAAAAAATAAAGATAAAAGGTAGACAAAATACAATTCCGCTTTGTCTTAAGTTTTCATTTATCTTGATTTTTAAATTATCTTCCACCCATTCATCCAAAACAAGTAAACACTGTAATGTATTCCAGCTATCCTGTTAGATATTAGATAAGTGAGCTGCAAGGTGAAAAACAAGTTTTCCCACAAACATATGTTTTCCATCATTGTCATAACCATTTTTCATTATTCTTACATTGTCTACTGTGGCACTGAGATAGTCGACGTTGGTTAAGATCGTTCTGGGTACGTAGTTCAGCAGGTTGACTATCTTGCTGCCTCTGAGGACCCCGTGGTAACTGATCTGATCTGTTGGTCCATAGGCGTAGATCAGGTTAATGGGTTGAGCCTATAAAAGAGATGGCAGTTTTAACCTACAAATATGATACAATAGAAAGTGACTACATGAAAGGGCTTATATTGGGAGAAAAGGGATATGTTCCCAAAACTGAAAAATCAAGTCTGCATTTACCTTACAAAACAAGTTATTTGTTTGGTGATACAGTGATACCGACAGTTTAATATCCTGAGTTTTCTGTGCGCGGTAACCACAAATGTCGCCACACAGCCAGATTTTATTACCAAATACATATAGCATTTCAGGTCTTCAGTGTGAAACTAAATCTTGTGTTGTTACCATTGTCCTCATATGTGAAAACATGAATGCACATTAAAGGAACATTAATGTGAACCTAACAAAAGGACTCATATAACAGCGTTTACATGGATAAAAGCAGGAAACTTGAGCTTTACATGGAGAATTAAATCAGGAATACAAAAGACTATGGTATTAAAAGGCATGTGATGTAGATTGACGTTCCATGGTGTAAAACAATAAAGTTAAAGTCAGGTGTTATCAGGTGATTAGGGATGTTGGTCTATATGCATTTTTTTAGGTTATTGTTACCGTGGAAACAGCAGCCTCCTAGGTGGGATAACGTACCACAGTTTGTACCAATCATGTTTTATTAGTTTGATACTGTTTGTTTTGTATTCTTTTTTTTACGCTGCATAAAGTTCCAAAGGGTCTGATATCAACAAGACTGACATTTTTCTGACAATATTACATAGTGAGGACATTTCCAATCTCGTCACTTATTCAGTGAGATTTCACTAATTATACACCACCAGAAGAAATAGAAAACCAAACAATGGATAAATCATTGAATGCCCAAGCACATTTTTTGTATCAATGGTGACTCCTGCTGCTCCTTTGTTAACGTATTTCAATTAAAATGAAGCTGATGTTGCAACATTGCTGCAGGCGCGCATCAGCTCTGCACCTAATACCGCACACGCAGAATTTATTACAAAAAGTTGGGCGATAACATCTGAATGTCTTACAGTGATGTAGACGTCTTGGCTATCGCACGACTGGATGGACCTCTGAAAGGTCATGATGGTTTGACCATTCAGTTCATTCAGAGAGAGGAGAGTGTAGCTCTGATGCGTGTCCACCAAAGGCATGAAGTTCCCTGTGGCATAATAATCCTGATGGACAGAAAGACAAAGCTTTCAGACAGCAGAAAGCCTGATATTGGCCGAACATATTGACAAGACATAAAACAATTCGCCACACATGTAGTTGTTAATATCTGGCAATGGCTTACTTTGAAGTAGCTTCCACTGGGTCCAAGTCCCCCCATGATGATATCTGACCCCGTCATTTCTCCGTTCGTACTGAAGCCCAAGCCCACCCAGCCTGTTGTGTTGACTGTCAGTTTAAATGTAATGTTTCCTTGCGGGTTATCAAAGCCCCAATTCAGGCAGACCATATGGTTCGGGTCCAGGTACTCCATGAAGGGCATGGTAGCGTCCATTGCCCCGGCTTGTTTCGTCCCGACCAAGAACAGGTAGAGGAAAGGAAGCAGAGAGCGCATGATGTCTCTGTAAAGGTGGAGATCTTCAAACTGAGCCCACTGTGTGTGGAGTTGCCGAACACCCTCCCACCCTCCCACCCTCCTCCGACACACCTGCACTGCTACATAATACAGGAAAAAAGTGCTTGGTCATGTGGTATTTGCCTTTGTGGTACTGGATATCACTTTGGCTGTGACCTCAATCACATTCTCAGTTCTTGTACTAAATTTCATGGTTCTTTCAAATTCAAGGATTTCTTCACCGATTCCCACTCAATTCTTTTCATATAACTACACACTCTTTCTGTCTCGGTCAGTGAGCAGTGGTCAGGTGGGCAGCTCTAATCAGTATGCCCTCTCAGCTACTCGCTCATTGATGCCAACCTGTTCCACCGGTTACTTCCCAGTGACAGACAAGGGAGACCATGGCCTCAGGTGTTTGATATATGAGGAGGTGAGGAGGAGGGAGCAGGAATGAAAGTTGTACCCCTCATTTTGGGCTAAGCCAAGGTTGTTGAAACTCTGACTCTGGCCTGAATGAAAGGAAAACAACTTCATCTTATAGGAATGTGAATGGAGTTATCATTCTTTGAGCGTTGGATTCAGATCCTCTGCACTTAAAGTCAGTGTTGACTTTTTGTAATTCAAGGTGATGCACGCTCATATTCTCATACTGTATATTTTTAACATTACTATTTACACTGCACACACTTCACACGCATTCAGTCTCTACATGTCAACGGACACTTAAATTTCTTACTGACGGCTCAAGAGCTGACTGCTGTCACTCCTTACTTACCAACTGACACTTTCAGAAATATTTATATCTGTCGCTTCAACATAAAATTGACAGTTGAACTGTAGCCTGCATGGCTGAAACTTTTAATTAAAATGCCAAATGCTTTCTGGAATTGCACTTGAAGAATAGTACATTAAGGATAGGACCGGATGGTAGACGTGTGTATTGTCTGTAGAGGAGGAAAACATGAAAACACATTAACAATGCAGTGAAACACCTGCAATTTTCAGTTCCGTTGTCAAAGATGTGAGCTTTACGACAGAAATATCAACGACGGACCTTGATTGTGATGTAATAGCACATTGAGCACAGCAGAGGGCGACTCCAGCACACAGCATACATTTAGGGTCACTCCCTTTCAGCCGTTGAGCCAGCTGTGAGCCGTCAACAACGTTGCCAGCAAACACACTTAAAAAGTAGCTGCCTTCATTAGAATAATTCACCGGAACTTTGACTGTTGTTGCCTGGGCTCAGAATAAAACCAACTAAGCCCAATGTAGTCAGAACCTCTGAGCACAGTTTGTGTATTTTGGAGAATAACCTACTAACCAATAATAAAAAAAAAAAGAATTAGACAACGAATTAAGGTTTAATGGTTTTGTTTTGAAGGGAACACTTGGATGGCTGCTGTAGTTTTACTAGGCATATTTGCAAACTGACTGATGCTAGTATCACTAGGTCTATAATAATAATAATAATAATAATTTTTATTATTAGCATATTTACCGTTAACTGTTTTTATCTGTAAAATACCTTTGAGTGGTTTGTGTATTTAGATTGTTATTAAGAGTTTTATTTTGTGATTTAAACACTTTCCATTTTTAATGTCATTTGCGTTGTATTTGTTCCTCACATTTTACTTGTAAAAAACATTTTTTATTTTATTTCATTTGAACTCGTCCCGTCTTGGAGGGGCCATATCGGACCGAGACTACCTTTCCGGTTTCTCTCCGCGGTGCAGGTCACTCCCGCCTCCGTGCTGTCAGCGGCGCTCTACGCGGTTCAAAACTTGTAGTCGCACTGAACTAGTTCCTACCGTGTTTCTGGGGTTGGTTTATTTCTTTTTTTTTTTGTTGTTTGTTTTAAAGTAATGTGTTAAACTCGGCGGCGGTGCTGCGGGTGAAGCGGGGCCTCGACACCGGGAGGAACTACCGCGTTGTCTTCGCTTGTAGTTGGGAAAAGCAGCGGGTGGGAATGTCCAGCTGAGGAGGGCTGGAAAACCGCAGGGCCTGCATTTTGTAATGATTGATCGGTGCTTCGACAATGGCGCTAAAGGTGAGTCTGGCAACTTTTCACAGGCTGTTTCCAGCGTCAGCCCGAGAGCAGTGTCCCCCCTTTTCAGCGTCCCCTGACAGTTGTTTTTGACGGAAAAATGCGGGCTACGTGAGCGCAGACGGACGTTTCTCGCGTTAGGTCCACAGCGAACACTCGATAAGCTACATATTACGAGTCCAAAACATTTCAGTACGCCACTTTGAAAGTGTGATGGGGCGCATACGACACAGGCGTTTGCCGTAAACGTGAAGCGAATGTTTTTTTTGCTGTGGCCCTACATGGAAAATGTGTCTCATTAAGAAAGTGTCTTGTGACATTTTACTACCTTTCCAGTCCAGGTCATTTCTGCCTCCGTGGAATGCTGGGAAATGCAGTCTTTGTCGCGCGTGTGGCTTTTTGTTCATTCAGCACCGTGTGAGAGAGATTACTGTTAAACTATAATGTATAAACATCATTAATACAGTTAGTTTTAGTATTATTAATACTATCATTTGTAGCTACTGTTTGTATCACTATGAGCAGCCTATGAGTATTTTTATTACAATAACAGGAAATAGGTGGGTGGGTCTGAGGCTTTGATTACAATTTTTTTTATTTGAGGGGGGGATTTTTGTCTTTTTCCCACCAAAAGAAGACTTGAAAGTTATTAAAAATCCCTCTTCTCCTTCTCAGTCATGGTATGAATACTTTTATGCAAATATTGTTCATTTTAGAATTTGTGCTGCTTCACACAAGATGTCTCCTCCTGCATTCTCTCTGGGTGTGTGTGTGTGTGGTCTTATGTTTCCACATCACACTACATCCCACCTTCAAAAGGTTCATGTGAAAACCACTTTCCAGCGTCTATCAATAAGTAAAACACCTTTTTGATTGACATTTAAAAGAAAATTAAAATAACACCTCTTCAAATGACCTCCTGCCGTCTTGCTAGTAACGTCTGAAATCATCCTTGGCACTAAATACAAACAATAACTGAGGCTGTGGCCAGAAAAATTCATGACTCTTTTTTTTTTTTCTCATGTAGTTTCTTTTTAAAAACATCAGCCAGCTTCCTTGCCTCTGGGGAAATAGATCTCTGTTCAGGGAAGAGCAAATAGCCTTGCATTCCATCTCATCGGTTAATGAACAAGTTAGTTAGATAGTCAAGCTGCTGTGAATTGGATCCTGTCCTGATAACACATTGCATGCTGTCTTTGTAGTTTGGATTAGAACTGGCGAACCAAGTGTATTTGGATAGTCAAAGGAAAACAAATGAGTGGGTAGGCCCGGGAATCAGCCATGAGGTGAACTGAGAAATGAGAAGTCACATTTAGAAAATCTTTTAACTCTCATTGTGTGTCTCACATGTATTTGTTTGTGTCTACGTCTCTGGGGACAAGGGGTAAGGGCAGACTAGTAGATGTGGGTCAGTATGAGAAGAAATGCGGGCTCCTGTATTTAACTGAACCAGGTAATGTTCTGTCCTGTTTTTGGTTGCTACTGGAGCCTAGTTAAGAGTCAGCATAATATGCCCAGAAGAACTAGTTTAGCGTGTTTCATTGTGTCCTAATTTCACTCAACAAGAGTTGAAATACTAATGGTGTGTTGCCATTGGGTGTGTTGCTATATTAAGTGTGTACATGCACGTACACAGGCAAGTTTACACCAACAGTGATTATCTGGCTACCATGGCACCTGTCAGTGGGGGTGTGTGGGGGGGGATATATTAGGCAGCAAGTGAACATTTTGTCCTTGAAGTTGATGTGTCGAAGCAGGAAAAATGGGCAAGTAGAAGGATGTTAGCAACTTTGACAAGTACCAAACAGTGATGGCTAGACGACTGGATCAGAGCATCTCCGACAGAAGAGCTACTGTAGCTCAAACTGCTGAAAAAGTCAATGCGTGTTCTGAGAGAAAGGTGTCGGAACACACAGAGCATTGTAGCCGCAGACCGGTCAGGGTGCCCATGCTGTCTGAATGTTATGGCTGATCGGTGTCTGTGTGTTGCTTTCAAGAGTATCAAACATACAGTGAGTCACTGAGTGTGTTTTTCCTTGATTGTCTTCAGGCACAAGTTTTATATGACTTCACTGCTGAGTCTGGAAACAACGAGTTGACGGTGAAAGAAGGCGAAACAGTCACTATTACCAACAAGGTAAGTGTAATCCAGCTCTCCTCTACCTTCCTTCTATCCCTGTCTCTCCCATACCCAGTGTGCACAGGGGGCAGGATCCCTCCCTACTGCTGCATTTGTAGTCATCTTTTTTGACTTTTCATTTTCAGTTCAGGTTCACATAGACTTCGGTTAGGTTTTTCTAGCTTTTTATTGAGCTTGTTTACATGAAATTTTCTTGGTGGTTCACGTAAAACATCTTTGTATTGGTGTAGTTTGCATTGTCTATCTATTAAGAATTCATCTGGATTAGTTTAATTTAATTTAATTTTCTCTGTAAGTGACTTTACTTACTTTTTTTTTGTATTATTAACAATAATGGCTTTGGCTCAAATGTAAATGTTCATGTGACTTTTCTGTAACATTGCTATTGAACACCAACAGTCCTATAAAAGCCCAGCTCACGTGATCTCAGGTTGTCTATAAACGATGAGTGTCACAAACACGGAGGAAGGAGGGGGGGAGAGCGAGCAAACATGTCATTACAGCAAGTCGCCAACAGTTCAAAGGTTATTCACTGTGTGCTGACCCACAACGTTTTTAATTAAAGTTGGTCTTAAGCCAATCAGAGCTTACTATATAAGGAAAACAGATCTTTTTCTCTTTAACTAAATAAACTGACTGGAGCAATTTGTCCTGGCAGCTTTCAGTGTGTTTACAGATACTTGGGTAACCTGGTTAGTGTCAGCATTTCACTCTAATCTAAATTCTTACATTTTAAATGGGGAAAGCTGATTAAACTATTTCTCCAGGGTTTCTGCACAAATGCACATGCGTTTCAAATACTTCATCCACCATTAGTAAGTATTACTATGGCAGCAGAGCAATGGCATTACTAGTAGCAATGTGTCCTTGCATCAAAATGAATGACATTAGTGTGACTTAAACTGAAATGAGTAAATCAATTTACGTTGGTTGACTAGCAGACTCTGCACACAGGAACAAAACAGAGTTTGCTCTTTCATTTTTACTGTCCTCTCGCTGACATCCAAATGCTCAGAAACCTCTTAGGCTGCAGCATCATTCGAAAATACTGTAGAAACAAGAAATCTGATTGCTGACCAGAGCTGCATGTAGATGTGGGTTTTTGAGTAAGTGGGTTATGGCAGTCCATTCGGACACATTCCTTTTTAACATGATTTTTTTTTCTGCCGCTGGTAGCATGGTGTTCTGCGTGCATGTGAGGCAGACACCTACTCTCTGCTGTCCGGAGCCTGTCCCGGTCATTTATGCTAACCGGTTGTTTTGGTTCTCACTCTATTTCAGAATATTGGAGGCGGCTGGATTGAAGCACAGAACTCCAGAGGGGATGTTGGTTTGGTGCCAGAAGACTACATCGAGGTAAGATAGAGAGTCACTTAGTGCATGGTGGTGATTTCACTACAGACTTCTCACATCCTATATTTAAAATAAGTTTATCTCCATAAAATGTAAGCCGCAAAGCCATCTGCTATCATGCTTTAATGTCAGGATACACAATACCTACCATCTATATCAAAGTACAACCAAATATTTAACCTCTCAATGCCTCCATCGGTCATATATTTGTCGATATAGACAAGGATATGTTTCTGCATTGACTGCGGTACGGTCTCTTGCCTGAAACTTAAATCACAACAGGATGTTCCTCCTTCAGTTGTGTGTGTGTGTGTGTCCAGTTTGAGCCAGCAACTCTGACTTCATCATGGGGATATGATTCACTCTGAAGACATTCAGAAAGAGGCAGAGAGTTTGGTTAAAAGTAAAGTCAGTGCAGTCTGTTTACCAGTTTAGCCTCACTATAAACAACACATTTGACAATGTAGTGTCTGTGTATGTACAAGAGAAGGGTTGATATTAGCCGTCTTTACTTTGCAAACAAGCTCATGTCGATGTCTGTGTGTTTTGTCTGATCTTAAGTTGTCTGCCCAGCTGCCCTGAGACTGTGGGGGCAGCTGATCATAAAAACCCACTGACGACAATTGCACTTTTGTAATATCTAATGAAAAACATCAAGACTCAGCCTGTTTCTCAAGCAACTACTTTCTATTTCAGTGCACTCTACTGGTAAAAACAAAATGATATTGATCTGCAAAAAACTGGCCAGAAGAATTAAGTGCGGTATTTTCACTTTGACGAGTGGCAACACAGATTTAATTGTGTAAATTTAAGTATCACCGGCCAGATGTGCCATACTTCAGATAAACAGAGGAAGTTAAAAACTCAGTACCAAGGAGACACGATCACATTACTACAGAAGAATGTACCTTTAAAAGTCATTAAATCACAGTGGAATATCTGGGTTTGTTCCCCTAATAGGACTGTTTTGTCTCTCCCTCTCTTTCATCTTTTCATTTGTAGTTCAGTAAACCATTTCCATCGCTCCCAGGAGGAGGAACCACAGCACCTACGCCAAGTGTAGGAAATGTTGCATCTCCGGACCTGTCCATCTTTGATGCCTACGCTCCCCCATCAGTACCTGCGCAAAACCAGGTAATGCACTCACCAAATGGAGGTATGGGTACGTGCAAATACCTACAATTGCATGTAGTATGTGTGATGAGGGGGTGGGAAGCAGAAGTGAGCGATGACGGCGCTACTGACGTTTATTCAGGGTGTGTGAAGATGCAGAAGTGAGAACGGCTGCTGTGGACGATATTCACTGTGGTCATGTCATTTATAACTGACGCAGGTTTTAGCTCGAGTAAAACCGAACCAAGAGGAAATAAGTTCAGTGAAATCTTTTGTTGTCAGCATGCAGGAAGTTCCACTAATATGAGTGTACTGCTGGATCAGTACAAATTTTGGCACAGCAAGTGTTTGAGGCAAGGCAGGAACTGTGTCAACCATTGTCCCCAATTTTCTTTTTTTCCTTTTCAACAACTCACGATCACACAAGTACATCTGTATCCAGCATCATCACTTTAACCCATCCCCTGCTGAGTGTAAAGCTTCACTGCTGGTGCTGTGTGATGATGTCACCTTCTTTTCCCCCTCAAGGTGGATTCTGGGGGCTTAAGTCCACAGCCGGATACCCCCGACACCCCAGTTTCCCCCTACCTTTCGTCCCCTGATGAGGTAACCGCCACCTGGGAGTGGTGGATGAACCCAGTGGCATGAAACCAAGCCCTTACCCAAATCCCTGCCCCAAGCCCCCTCCTCTATGATTGGTCTGCTTTGGCAAATTTCCCCTCCTGCTCTCTACTGCCTGCAGAAAGCATGATCTCCTCCTCTACTATCCACTACAGTATACATCCACACGTCATGTCACTAATCGACCCCCACACCCGTTATCTCAGATATATGAATCAGCACCACAGTAAAACTTTAAAAGCTTAAAGATGAAAGTCAATGATGTTTGTGTCTCACCTCTAACTGACTAATCACACTGACGATTCATCAGACCAGAACACAAGCATTTACTCCAGATGACGTTCAGAATCTCACAAATCAATGTAAACGTGTCGACGTCACTGCAACAATTTTTGTCAAACCACTGGTTCATTTCCAGTACTTTTTCTGTATGTCTATGTGCATTATGTGGTGTATTTTATGGCCCTGCAGTAGTTCAGTGTTCAGACTGCTCTGTGATTGTTTAGCATTAAGCTAACTGCAACCTACAAAATGCACACATGCACTCTATTGCATGCCCAGGCCTGCAAGTTTTCATAGTGGTCCACACAGTATGTCTGCATGGCATTTAGTTATATAAAAATGGTTTGTGTATGAGAATACACAAGTTGAATACCTTTAGCATATTCTATGTCATATTCTGTTAGATGCCAGGTCTGCATGTTGTTTTAAGCCTGCTATTAGCTTCTCCTTAAACAGACTCCGAACTAAACTGGACTCTACTCTGTTCTCTCTCTTTCGATATCTATCTATATCTATCTATCGTTTTTTTTCCTCTGCTTCTTTCGCCCCTCACATTTACTCTCTGTCTCTTCCAGGCTAGTAACGGTAATGATCCCTGGTCGGTGTGGAACACGGACCCCTCGGGGGGCTCCAACAACAACTGGGCATCCAATCCAGAGGGCACCCAGACTGGGAAGAGTCCCACTGACCCCTGGAGCTCCATATCACAGGGTCACCCTCAGGCTTACCAGGGCCCAGGTAAGAACAGCTTCTCAGTTAGCAGCCATAGCTGATGGGAAAAATAATGCGTCAGTACAATAAAATCACTGCCTATGATCTTGTCATTTATACTAATGGTTGTACTTACTGTACTCAGTACTGTTACTCAAAACCCCAAGATGATTTAAATTAGGAAATGAAGACTACTCCGCATGTATGTCATTCTAAAGTACTTCCTTTTCAAGTTATATTTGTTTTGCTGTCTATTGGAATCTCTCATTTATTAAGTAACAGGAATACTCCAGAAAAGGTAGTGCTAAAAACAGATTACAGAGACTCTACATGATGATGTCTTAATGTGGTTGCAGGCATGGGAAGGTCAGACACTGCTGTTAGCTCTTGGTATTGTCATCTTGCTAAACAGTTTAGCTTACTGTTGGCAGATAGTTTGGGAACAACGCAAGAAAGAATGTCTTTTATACTCGGGGCAGAATATTGTTTCCTGTCTTTCAACTTAACCTGATATTAAATGAGACACCTTGAGAATATACTGTAAAGCTTCTAATCTGGATCTCCAGGTAGTTTGATCCAGTATTTTATTATTTGCAAATACTTTTTCACCCAGGTCTTTGCAGATTGTGATGGACTTGAACTCCCTCTCTGTCCCGTCCCACCACACAGATGCTCCAGTATGTGGGCAGGACAGTCAAGTCATGATTCTGTTTTTGTCAGACTATGGAAAAGTTAGCCTCATGCATGACTCGGAAGGACAAATGACTTGACCTGTTTTTTTAAATCCTCCAGTTGTTGTTGTAAAATGAGAACTGGGAGGAAAAAAAGGCAAAGAGAAGGATTAACAGACTCTTTTTTTCTCTCTCGCTCTCTGTCTCCCTCTCGCTCTCTCTCTCTCTCTGTCTCCCTCTCTCTCGCTCTCCCTCCCCCCTCTCTCAAGACATCTACCCGTATCCTTACCTTATCGATTACGCAGGTATCTCATGCGTTTTTCCCTACATTTTGTGTGTGGACTGGCAAGAAATATTCATGAAGAGAGTTTCCAGCAAATAGTTTTAGGAAATGATTTACGTTCTTAAAAGCATGTGGTTGAGGCGTTTGTGTCTTGACATTAACCCTGTATTAACTTCATTGTGATGTGGCAAAGTGCCAGTTGGGACTGACTGTAGTGTGACTGAATTACATTGTACATTTAATACATGCAATGCATTTTTAAAGTCATAATCACAATGTGAAAATCGCTCACCAGCTAGCTTTAATTTAACAATGTGTTTTGTAGTTTTGCAAACTTTACATAGTGTTTTCTATGAAATTATACGTTTTCTATAATGGCATATATTATATGGTAAAGCAAATCGGATTCTGGTGTATGACCAAATATGTTGTTATTGCGTTTTTGGATTTGTAGGGCAAATGTAATGCCGCACTTATGATTTCCTAACTGGCCTGTTGTGTATGTGTGGAAATATTTGTATTCGTTGCTTGAGGCCAAATTCAGTGATCTGCCTTGCGCCACAGTGTCTTAATCACACCCTGTCTCTTTGCCTTACAGGCCATAAACTGTATCCTCAAATTCTGAGAGTGTGTTGTGAAAATAATGGTATACAAATTGTGTTATTTTTAGTAGCATTGAGAATCGGTTCCCATTTAGAGCAAGTTTCAAATTGTTGCCTGTTTATTTGTCTTAGCTGTACTTGCAGATGCAAGAGATGCTTTTACACCAGGATGCGTCCTCTCTCTTTTCATAGGACAGTTGAGCTTTGGCAGAAAGGAAATGTTGTTTGAACCCTTGAACCCATTTAAGCATACATCACAACAAGGGAAAAGTGCATTTTTTTGCGACTCATTCGTTTCAAGCAAAGGTGGAAATGCTGTGTATATGCTCAAACATACCGGTGATGCATGTCATTACAGAAATGCAGTCTTTCTGACGGCTTATATGCGAGTGCTGCTGCATGTCCTCAAGCCAGTGCAACTGCACGTGTTTTCTCTGGAAAAATATCTTTATAATCTAATGTTTAGGACCAGAGCGTAAGACTTAGCAGAGTATTTTTCTACGTATGAAATAAGAATAAGAAACCCTGAATTTAGACATTTTTCAGTCACATGAATATATTCTTCCATTTCATCAACTTTAGATATTAGTCAGACTCGGGCTGCAACATGGTAGTTGTCTCTATCACAACAATGATGGATAATGGAAACAATAAAAAAATTGGTTTATAAATGGAATCCATCTCTGCTAATATTAAATTAATATAACGCAGAAGCTGCTGTATGTGCCGTATATGTACTTTCTGTGCCTATGATTTTTAATGCACATGTGTTTTGTCATGTATTCGCCCTCAGGAGCAGAGGATGATGAGTGGGATGACGAGTGGGATGACATGAAGTCCACGGGCGGTTACGCCGAGTCAGAATCTGGAGACAGTGCAGCAATGCAGAGAGGAGCGCATGCGTCTTCAATGAAAATCTCCCTCAACAAGTAAGACCGCATGAGGCTTTGAATTCTGTTTCAATTTCATAGAAACATGAGGCAGCAGAACAGTGTAGATGGTTCTAAAATTTAACAGCACAGCACTGTGTCTGATGAGAAGAAATGCAAAAATATAGTGATTGAAACTGTCACAAATGTTAGCAATTAGATTAAGCTGATCTGAGTCGGCACTAAACGATGTGCATCAACTGAAATGTGCTCGGCCTTTTAGAGGTTGGTTTATGGCTTCCAGGAATGTCAAGGTCACTCTGAGTTTCATGTACAACAACATGGTGAATTCTGTTTGTTTGGACCAGGCCATACTTTAAAGCTCATTATATTTTATAATCAGGATACCATATAGAGTATTTACTTTTTTCCTGCTTGACTCAGTCCCTTTGTGTTAAAAGCCACAAACACAAAAAATCACCACATTATGCAGTACTTATTATTATTATTATTATTATTATTATTATTATTAGAGGTATCCTGTGGAGTTTTACTGTAAGCAAACAAAAGTTATGTTTACATTCAGTGTTACTCACAAAAACGCATTGTGTGGTCCACATTTTTTCTCAAACGTTTGAAACCTGCATTGTTTACATTCAGGTTTACTTGCAAGCATTCCTGCTTATCTTGGCATGTTACCACCTGTAGATCAGTGTGAATAGTGTGAAACATTGGCAGGAATGCTTCCATAGCACTGCTAGAAGTCAAAAACGCTACAGGAAACCTTTCATGATTTTGATAACGATGAAATAATTTGGCAGAGAGTGGTCAGGACCATGACTTTTCAAACTTATCTCTCTTTTTGAGCAGGTTTCCTGGGTTCTCCAAGTCTGGTCCAGAGCTCTACCTCCTATGCAAGCAGATTGTTAAGGGCAAAGAGAAGCTACCGATCTATGTAGGTTATCTCTAAACATATGTACAAATTGTTTACAGTATATTATCAGATGTCTTTACTTGTTACATCAGTGGTTGTGGTAAATACATGATCTACCTGACTGAACTAAATACAATGTGCTGTATCATAACACAATAAACTAACAATGAGTCATGAGCACATTTCCAGGTAGATACAGTTTTTGTTACTGCAATAATCTACCTGATGAGTAATATATGTTGTACTTCTACAGTATAATTGAATAGTATTACAGCATGGTTTGACTTGGCTTCCCTCTCTTTGCCACTGTGTTCCCATGTTTGTATGCCATAACATGCAGAGTAGCGAGTTGCTTAATCTTATGTTTTATGCTCAGATGGGAGAAGTTGGTCCGGTGTGGTCTTACCCGGAAACTCAGCTAGACTGCGTGGTGGCTGATCCCAAGAAAGGCTCAAAGATGTACGGTCTCAAGAGCTACATCGAGTACCAGATCACACCGAGCGTAAGTATTAAGTGACATTTTCAAGCTGTCAGTGTTTTCAGTCTGAGATTTGGCCAACGCCAAATAACTGCAAGTACACATCTAAAAATATATTCCGTCTTCCATAAAAATATTTTGCAGACCACAAACCGACCAGTCAATCACAGATACAAGCACTTTGATTGGCTGTATGAGAGGCTACTAGACAAATTCGGGTCCGCCATCCCCATCCCCTCTTTACCGGACAAGCAGGTGACTGGTAAGTACCCGACTCTGTGACTGACAAGACGTAAGACGCAAAGAGATGAACATTGCTGACGACGACGACATGAAAATGAAATCTTTTTTGTGTCTTCCCTTCTATTCCAGGCCGATTTGAGGAAGAGTTTATTAAGATGCGTATGGAGCGATTGCAGGGATGGATGACCCGGATGTGCAGGCACCCGGTTGTTTCCTATAGTGATGTATTCCAGACTTTCCTCACCTACAAGGATGAGAAGGTGTGCTGTTCTTCTCCGTTGAACGTTTGAATGATCTGTGCTTTATATTACTGAAGGCTTTTATTATTAAAATCAACAATTTTCCTAAAGGTAGATCTGACATGTACTTATTTTCAAGACAAAAATTTAGATTTGGGCTTTTTGTCATTGTTTAAGTAAAATGAGTGATTCATTGGTACAGGACTGGAAGACGGGGAAGAGAAAAGCAGAGAAAGATGAGACGGTGGGAGTTATGATCTTCTCCACAATAGAGCCTGAAGCACCAGACCAGGATCTTGTGGAAGTGTGAGTTTTAATTTAAACCACTGCGAGTAGAAAAAACTGGCTCTAAAAGCACCAACATTAATTGTGTGGCTGACTGTATGTTCACCTCCCTCGTCCACAGGGAACAGAAATGCGAGCAGTTCAGCAGGTTTTCCAAAGCCATGGATGACGGGGTGAAGGAGATCCTCACAGTGGGCCACGAGCACTGGAAGAGATGCACAGGCCGTAAGTGCACGCCGCACTGAAGCTAAATAAATGCTTTATTTACACACCTTCACTTTGTGCTGTAATTACTGTTTATATTAAAGAATGGTTCATTATGTTGAGTATTTTGTCAACTCAAGAAAAGTCCATTCACACAGCGTTCACGTCTCGTTTCTTCCCCTCCACAGCTTTGCCAAAAGAGTATCAGAGAATCGGCAAAGCCTTCCAAAACCTCTCATCTGTCTTCAACAGCAGTGGATACCAAGGTACGACAATGAATACAAATATGACATCAAATGTTACTTTCAGTGACTGAAGCATTTTCCCACGTGCAGCCACTTTTCACTTTGCTGTGTTTGGTTACACATTCAAAGGTTGCTGAATCAGGGTATCCACAGGGTCTTAAAAAGTATTAAATCAGTTTAGCAAAAATGAAGACCCTTAAAGTATTAAAACATCTTAATCATCTTTTTACGAGGTATTATTTTTTGAACATACATTCAGACAGACTGTCTAGGCCTATATGATTAATATAATTTATGGCCAAAGTTGTATTTCTTAGGCCAAATGTAAATGTTTGTTAATGAAAATGTTTTGTTAATGTTTTGTTAAAGTCTGAGAGAGAGAGAGAGTGAGTATGTGACTATTATTACTTTTAATAAACCTTGCCTTTCAGTTAATAACTACTTTGTTCTCCTGAGTTTTGCAGTCTTAACATGTGTTGAAAAGGTCTGGAACTTAACTTCAGGATTCCTGCATAAACCCTTTTGTAATCAACACATGTAGTCATCCTAATGGGAGTACATGCAGTCATTATGTGGAAAGCCGTTTTAAAACAGTGTTGAGAATCGATGACAATTATTTTATTTTTTTAAACCCCTTTTCCTGCTGTAGGCGAGTCGACCCTGACGGATGCTATGACAGCAGCAGGCAAGACATATGAAGAAATAGCTCAGATGGTGGCAGAGCAGGTAGGTGCTTTTGTAACATACTGTAGTATCGGGGGTGTCGGATGCACTGCAGTTGTTTTCCTTCACGAACAAAGGCAGTGGAGCAGAATTTTAAGGCTTCTGTTTTCTCAAAGGTCTTTCAGTTGATTTTAGACCCGTTCATCAGCCACATCATTGTGTGGTCACCCTCTCAATAATCTAAATTTTTAGCAACATTTCCTGCTTGCAGTCAGTGGTTACATCCTTGTGGCTTTTTTTAATGACCCCTGTAACCCAGCGTCCTGCTCGTGGAGTCTGTATCTGTGCAGGAAGAAGCCACGTGGAAACTTATGTCTAGTATTTTGTAAATCTTGTTAAGACCTACTATTTCATTGTGGCTTTTCTGACCATTCTGTGTAACCTGATGATGTATAATAAAATCAAACTTGGGCCTTTTTTTATTTTTTATTTTAAATGTCCCAGCAGCTTTCAAAGGATTCATCTGGTAAGCTTGTGCTGATCTGGACACTTTGTTTCAGTGCTCCTGTAGGATTGTTGGCTTTAGTTTAGTGTTGCCTGTGATAGTCATGGTGATAGAAATTCTTTGCACATGGATTAATGTTGGGAGCCAAAGGTCTGAATCAATGCAGTGTATCTATTGCATTAACCTGTGGAGACTGCATACAGCTTCCCCTCGATACATTCAAGGATAGGGGAAGAATATAGGTGTTGAATTTTATTTTTATATATATATATATATATAACCAGATGTTTTACAGGATAAGTGGATATATCAGCTAAATATTACTATTACTTTTTCGTTGCAAATCTCAGCTGAATCCAGCTCTTAATGAGAATCTGCACTATAAATTTAAATCTGTTCCAGTTAGTCTGCTGTGTTAAAATTAATCTTTGAGAAGTGACTCCTGTGACATAATGCTTTCCTATATTCTTTCTGATCACTTTCAGATCTGTGTGTTATTTCATGTTTTTGGATTCAACTTTGTTCCAATTTTAGGTCACATTTGTCTTGCATCTCTGCGTTTTCTCCTTTTCCAGCCCAAGAAAGACCTCCACTTCGTCATGGAGACCAACAATGAATATAAGGGTCTTCTTGGATGCTTCCCGGACACCATTGGAGTCCATAAGGTGCAATGGTTTTTTTAGAAAACAAATGTATTGGGATGATTTCGGGGCAATTTCTTCAAGGCGCAACGGTTTCAAGTTCAAGCTGAGCCTAATTATCATTAAGTTTTCACTAAGTGGAGATTTATGCATCACTAAATTAAAATGGGTATGGCTAGCTACCTCAATTTGCAAAGCTAACGTTAGCCTGCTAATATATGACCCCTTTGGATCCCTCTTTAGTACAACAGGTTATTGGACATGGTCGATATATCTGACCCGACACTTGAAGAAAATGCTATTAAATAACAATGTAAACTCTGCTGTATACCTCGTTAAAAAATCTCATCTGTTAGCTTAGCAGAATCGGACGTTTCCCTTTCACTCTAAACTGCTAAACTGATTTGCTTTTGATTGGACAGAACTACAGATGTTTCCTAGCAACCGATTTACATATTATTAAAGTCTGTATTAGCTAAGACATTCCTTAAGTTTTAATAGTGCAACTCAATTCACTAGTTTAGAAACTAGATAATAGTTGCTAAGAACTTAGTAAGGACATAACACACAAAATTAGTAAAGGATTTCTGAGCAGCTGGTGCAGCACAGTCCAGAAGAGACTAAATACACAGAACATATCGGGCTTCTTTTTAAACTCCTTCACCTTATCTGGATGCAGATGACTGAAATTGTCTTTTGTCTTCATACAATGTAACTGAGGACTCTTATTTGTTTTTTATTCTTGCAGGCAGCCATAGATAAGGTGAAGGAGGCCGACAAGCTGGTGGCCACCAGTAAAATTACACCTCAGGACAAAGTCACCATGGCTAAACGACTCAGCACCATGTCTTACTCATTACAAGGTACCACGCTCACTCAGAAACAGTAATGTGGTGTGGTTTATTGTAACATGATATCTGATTCAAGTCGTCACCTCCACCCCCCATCTTTGTCACCCACAGCTGAGATGAACCACTTCCATAGCAACCGTATCTATGACTACAACAGGGTCATGCAGTTGTACTTGGAAGAGCAAGTCAAGTTTTACGAGACGGTAAAGGCATTTTTATTGACCATCTATGACATTAAATTGGAGTCTGTCCTTTTGGTTGCCTCTTGACCAGGGGAGCAGTTGCATAGTTCTAAGATACTGAAGCTATACTGAGTTTTCACATGACCACCCTCTGCTTTTGTACTCACGTGAGTTTTTTCTTCTTCTTCTGAATCGACAGATTGCTGCAAAACTGAGACAAGCACACAGTCAGTTCACTACAATGTGAAAGCAACGGCCTTCAGTCTCGCACTACAAGACAAGAAGAGTTAAACCAGCTCCACATCCAAAATATAATTGCTTATTCTGCATCCTTTTCCCTCCCTTTAATTTAAATTTCACTTCTCTCTTCCTCTCGCCTCTTGCTTTACTGCTCATGTCAACAATTCCAGGTCATGGTGTTACTTTCGTCCACTTTTCTCAGAGGTTTATAAACAGTTAATGAGCATATGCAGGTTTTTTTTTTTCATTTTTTATGCCACTATTTACATACACCATTTTCTCTGTTGAAAGTCAGTAGCTTGTGAGACAGGAAGTAAACATCCAAGTCACAGTTTGTGGCCACGAATTGCTACATTGCTTGAGTCGAACCTCAAGTGCCTGTGCTTACATTTTACATTTTATCTACTCATTTTAAAGCAATCCTCTGCAGCTTTTCAGTCATTTGTCCATGTTAAAAATGGTAAAGGAAAGGATTTACACATGTTGCAAAACTATTGTCTGCACAGTGATGTACTGACACCGAAAACCAAAGCCGCTCTTGTCGATAGGCACAGCAGGGGGGGTTGATTTCTGAATGCAGCCTCTGACAACAAATCAGAGCTTTAGTGTCTTTTTCTATATTATATATATTGCCTCTTATTAGTACCATTAACAATTTTAGCTATTCGTAACACCTTTAGTAAAAGCGGCAGAGCATTGAATGAATGAATCCAAGCTGTGGAAGAGTTGTCAAAGGCAGAGTGTGTGTCCTCTGCATGTCCACTGCTGGCAGTCCCTAGCCCCCTTTCATCATGCACTTCCTCAAAAGCTAACAGGAAGCTCCACCTCCTTCCTGTCTTGCCCACGTGCCTCGCTCCTTTAAGGAAAATGGAAATGGTTGACTTAGTTGCCCCTCAGCCTCCGCGCCATGACACTGCAGTTTACATTTCAGAGAGGGCAAAATGTGGGATAAGTGATACTCAAGTTGGGCTTCATTATTTTAAGACGTTAAAGCCAAATGTCAGCAAATTAATACCTCCCTGCAGGTGGTGCCGAACATGATTTCTCTATCCCGCTTCTGAACAATATGTGTCCCTGTTTTTTGTTTTTTTTTGGGCCAGATGACAGTGTTTTTATATGAAGGTGTAACTAAGAAATTATAGTATAAGAGGAGTTTGGGATGGAGCCACTGTCACATATGCAGTTTTGCTTTTGCTTTTCACAGTCAATCAGTCTCTAATTTTCTTCACTCTGTTTGTTTATCACTTGATACATGGAGAAAAAAAAAAATATATATATATTCTCTGTTCTATTGGCTCTATCAGGTGCTGCTTGTCATTGAGATACTATTTTATGTATAGACTTATTTGCAATACAGTGTAACTCAAAAGAGGAGCAGAAATTCTGTTTGATTTATTAAACAATAATTTGTACTCATCTGGACTTTATTTTGTTATGTGTCTGAAAGGAACCTTGTCTTGTTTAGTGTGTACACCACACTACACACACTCAGACCCGCTCACAGTAAAACCCTTATTCGCTGGAGCAGATTCTTGCCTGGAGATGGATAGGAATGAGAATCAGTCGGCAGCCTGTGTGAAGGGTCAAAGAGTGTTTGTGCGCGCTCGTAGTGGAGGAGGTGAAAGAGTCCTTTTACCCCACATTCAGCTCTCCTGCCCATCAGGTGCAGCTGGATGTGTAGGCCACATAAAGTGGCCAGCTGAGGAGATCCTATATGCCAGACAACACATGCATTCTCGTGTTTGTCCGTTTTTGAGTGCGTTTAGGGCTTCATTGGCGCTAGGAGTACTTTTTTTGACATTAAAAAAGATCTTGCAATAAAAATACCCTATAAAATCTTGTAAAACATTGGTATTTTTATTTCCACGTCACTTAAGAGTTTAAAGTGAACTGCTTTGAACAACACTGCAGCCTGTATTCTGTATTCTGTATCGTTTGGCCTACAGACTTGTAAACACACCTGCTATATTTACACAAACCTGTTGATAAGATAAAGGTCTGTGGAAACCCATGCGTGAAGTAATTTGCATGTAACACTTACTGGATGACAGATCAACAGAAGTATGTATACTGTATAAGTGTTATCTGTTTCCACCCATCAGTCAGAAATACTAGTTTTCAGCTGAAGGCTCTTGCAGAACTTCAACCATTGTGTTTATACGAAAGTGTCCTTTTGTATCACATTTTGTATGTGTGTGTGTATATATGTATATATATGTATGTATGTGTGTGTGTACATGTGTATATATACATACGTGTGTGTGTGTACATGTGTATATATACATATGTGTGTGTGTATATAAATATATACAAACACGTGTATATATATATATATACATGTGTGTGTGTGTATATATATATATGTGTATGTATATATATGTATGTATGTATATGTGTGTGTGTGTGTATGTATGTATATGCATATATATTTGTGTATGTATGTATATACATATAAGCATATATATATGTGTGTATATATATATGTGTATATATTATGCTATAGTTTATTGTACAATCCATTCACTATGTATGGATACACAGTCCTCAAATAGCACATCTTCTCTGCCTGGCCCTTGACTGTGAGTGAGTAGCATTTAAAAGGGTTGAGTGAGTAATAATATTAAAACCCGTTATATTTAAATTAAAGTTTACACAATTGATCCGATTCAAAGTTGGTCCTCAAAATGAATAATATTGGATAATAGAGTAATAATAAATATGCAATAAGCACACACCATATGCCAAGTTCATTAAACAAATGTACCTTTTTTGGGGGGGCTGGTTTGCTAATAGGGTGTCAAGAGTATCAAACTAAAGGTAGAAAATAGAAGTAGAAAATTAGGAAGAACTCACTTCCCATGACTGAGTGAAAAATGTATGTCCCAAGAAGAACTGTACAGTATAAAGTTTGTGCTTTTCAAAAATATCCACAGTTTTGGGAATATCAATCATACCGGCCATATGTGCATGTAGAGTTGTTCTTTAAAAAAAAAATAAAAAATGCACAAGGTATACCATCCCCAGGTTATTCTGTAGGTTCACTCACTACAAACACTGCTGTTGACATAATTAACATTCACTTCCTTTTTGCTGAGCTCTGTCAATAAAAAGATGTGGACGACGTCATTGCCGCGGTGTCCCAGTGAGATGCCCTGATTGTCACGTTATTGTTCCTGCGTCCCAAAGGTTGTCATGGTGACAAGCGGGTTCGGAAGCTGCGTGGGCGGATCATCATGCTGACTTTGCGCAGGGAGTAATAGTCAGAGTTTCTCCAGGAATACCAAACGATCCCATCAGGACCCAGTAGCCCCCGGCCTTTAGGGATGTAATGGCCCCCCTGCAGGAGTAGGAAGTAGTAAACACTGTTGTGACTTTAAACGTATAAAGTGAGTGGGATACCTGTGCACACTTACCCTGTAGTAGACTCCATTGAGGTTGGCGTAGAAACACTGGTTGTACCACCAACCGCCGTGAGAGATCTCAGCACAGATGTTGCCGCTGTCGGGGGTGCTGAAGCCATGCTTGTCGTGGTACCAGCTGAAAGAGTCCTGCACTGTCCCACTGAAGCCTGACACATGGAGACGGTACTGATGCTCCTCGTCCTCCACACTGCACACAAACACACACAGAGCAACAGTATGAAATGACGCAAGAGACAAATCTGTTTGTGCGTGTTTTCCAGTTACTGAGCAAGTAAGTGCATGTGTTTGTCAACTGTTTGTGACACTGACTTGAAGCTCTGGTAGAGGGCGTGTTTGTGCTTGTTGCTCCAGTCCTCCAGGTCAATGCGGAGGCTGTAGTCTCCTTGGGTGCTCAGGTCATGTATGTGTTCGTTGCCCAGCCAGAACTCTGAGTGCAGGTCACCGAAACCATCCCTGTAGTCCCTCCAGCTGCGGTCAAAGCTCACTGAGCCATCAACACGCCGCTGGATCACAGTCCAGCCACCACCTGAAGCAACAAAGAATGCATCACACTGGAAGGGGAAGCATGTCTAATGGGTTGTTACAGCCTACTTGTTCCCACCCAGCCAAAGGGCGAATACAGGTTAACTGCACCACAGCAAATGTGGAGTTGGAACTCAGTGTCTTGCTCAACAACACTAAAAGCAGAATGTGTGCTTGCCAACACATGGACCAAAAGTCTGGAAATTCAGCTCCCCTTGTGTGATGGTATGTGACTCACCATCTTTGTCCATATCACAATAGACCTCCACAGGCATGCCAGCCAGTGATGGCACTACTGTGTAGAGACCTGACCTCCTCACTCCATTGTAGTAGATGGAGGCACAGTCTATGGGACAGTTCCTAACATGTTGAATCTCTGAGGAGGGAAAATGTGAGACAGGATTGAGTAGGAGCAAATCAACCGTGACGGTTTGTCGCCCTCTGCTGGCAGATCATAGCATGTGAGAGGGTGTGTGCAGTAATGCTTGTTGGAGTGTGTACCTGGGTGCAGAGCTTCCTGAGCACTCATCAGTGGGTTCGGGCGGACGATGTTGATCATGCACCCAGGGCTGATTTTTACTTTATCCACCAAAAGTGTCAGATTGTGGAGTTGGTTCTAAACAGAAATACAGAGAAACTATCAAAGAAAAACCTCATCCAGTGCACATAGAACATGCCTAAAGCACCGAAAGTGAAGTAGTAGCCTACTACTTATGATGGGTATATACCTGGAGGTCTAGGATCAGAGTGCCCTGTAGGTGCAGCAGGGTGGTGGCTTCAGCATAGTGAACCTCCATCTCATGAAAACGCTGCTCCAAGGACACATTCAAGCGGTTCCTCTCTTCACTCTGACACCACACATGTAAATACCCAATCACACAAGCATGCGCGCATACAAAAACACAGGCAATGTCTGAGATCTGTGCAAGAAATGCATTAAAACGCTTTTCAGAACACATTTTTCTAAGGTGGGAAACTTTGTCCTGCGTTCAAATTGAGCTGTAAAAGGATTCTTAATATTTTAAATGATGAATTTGATGTGCTGTATGTTTTCAAGCAGAGTGCTTATCAATTCCTTTGGCCAATTATTTAATAAAAAGTGCAAAAACAACTCAGTAAAACAGCGGTCCCCAAACATTTTGAAACCGAGGTAACCCACTTTGGGGATCATCATTAGTTAGATCTATGTAGATTCTGTCACTTTTAATTTAACAACCACTAGGCCTATAACTGAACAATAAAACCTCATTAAGACTAAAACATGCACCGTCTCCCAGTGATCTCGGGACAAAAAGGACGAGCCCTCCCTTCTAAAACATAAAGCCAGACACTTCAGTATGTGGTCTATTCCTAGCCTGGACACGGAGGATAACACTAACTCCCATTACCACAAACCCCGGATCCCTCTCCCCCAGCCCTGTTCTCACATACAACACACACAACACACGATCCCTACCTACCATCCACCTTTGGCCACTGACCGGTCCAGGTGAGAGAAGTTTGTATAGGCTCACTGCTTGAGACGCATGAGGCAACACGTGGAAGAGTAGGAGGCTAATCCTGTTAGTGGCTAAGGTCAAGGACATGCTGAGGGGTGGAAGCCAGCTTGATGACCAGGCACCACATCACAGTGCAGAACTATGTACTATGTATAATGTACTGCAGTCAGAGTATACAGAGAGCAATTTTAGGAAAGTTGACTCCGTTCTTTCAAATGAATAGTGAAAGTACATATTAAATCAAAGCAAGCTCAAGACTTATTTGATCAAATATTTATGCCTAGTCTGAAAAGTCTGGCTCTGAAAAGTTGTATTAATAAAACACACATACACACACACCAAAGAACAGAAAAGGTTAACTTTCCAAATGAGCAAAAAAAAAAAAGAAAAAGCTCTGTTACTTGAGTGTGTCAAAAGGAGCAGTCACATTGTCACGGCACCCAGTGAGCTCCAGGTGGACTAAAGCAAGCACCCAAAGCAGTTGAAAGGATTGTGGCTGATAGTTGACCCAGGTCGTCTAAGTCGAAATGGAAATCTCACCTGCAGCTCGAGGACTTTGATGCGGTGCCGGTGGTTCCTCAGCTCCTCCTGCAGCTCCGAGATGGTCTCCTTCAGAGCCACAATCTGCTGTTTCCTCTCCTCGTTCTCGTGCAGCCAGTAGGAAACCTCATCCGTGCAGCGAAACATATCCGGGCATTTCTGCTCGTCCAGCTGAGGCAGCGTGGCCACCAGCCGACACATCCCATCGTCCATCACCTGTTAGATGGAGGGGATTTTATGAAAAACAACTGTTTGAACAACTGCTAACCAGACTTGTCGAAATAACTGTTAAACTCTTTTCATTAATGAAACAGTGGGTCCTGCCAATAGCAGAGGTTTATCTTCAATGTCACCATGTCCTTACAAACCAGCCACAAGTTGATTTCATCCTTTTACACCAGACATATAGGGAGGCCTTCACAGGCCAGACACTTTCTTTTCCACCTGAATAACTGCTGATAATAAAATAATCAGTTCATTAATGAATATTGCAGGTACTAATTCATCATTTAAATTTTGATCACCAATTATCTTGCTCATTTATAGCCTTGCTAGCAGCATTGCAATAGTTCTGGTAATGAACTTTGGTACAGATGTTCCTTCTCCGAATGAATTGTAATCACTTTGTTGATCCCTTAACTTTCCATCTAGCGCCACCAGCAGGACAAAACTATATACTCTGTGTCTAAGTAGCCTCACAGAGATGCTTGCATGGCTGTAGACTCTGTAAAATTGCCAAACATTTTTACTCCTGACATATCCATATCACCAATAACCCTGTTTACAATAACAACATGAATGCCTCTGGTTTTTGGCAGTTGATCATGCTAATAGAGTTACAATATTTAAAGACATTCTGGACTCTAGTTGATGGTCATTTGTCATCATTCTTGACATTTTGTAGACTACATAATTACTTAATTAATGAAAAAAAAGTAACTGACACATTAATTAGTTGCAGTCCTAAACAGAATAACATACTCTCAGCCTGTTGTGTCATGGCTCTGCACACTTGAAGAAGTCTTAAGCCTTATATGTTTTTTTATATATGTTATATTACAGCTGTAGTTACTAGTTACTTTTCAGATTAAGATTTTACAACAAAAACATACGATTACTTTGTAAAATACAACACGATGCAATGCTATAGATTAAACTAAAAGTATATAAAAACAATATCAACCAGCTACAGTATGAACATAATGTAACTGTTCAAGAGTCAAAGAGGTAAAATTATCCAATATTTCACAAGAAAGAAAGAAAGAAAGAAAGAAATAAAGATTCAAAAAAAGTCCAAAATATGAATCTAAACTTGTGTAGCAGAACTTTTCTCAGAACCCCTCAGATTTGCCTTGTGGCCTTTTGGAGGGGCCTGACCCCTAGGTTGGAAACCACTGGACTAAACTACCGAACTATACATAAAGTAGATAAACTAGCCGCAACCAACTACATTGGTAAAATGCTATCTAATAATGTAATATATAATAATACACAAATTTTCCGCAAAACAGGTAGTTTTACTTTTGATATTTATTTATTTATTTGATACATATAGTGTATTTTGCTGATAATCCTTCTGTACGTTTATAGAAGTAGGATTTTGCACGCAGGACCATTACTTGTAATGGAGAATTTTTAAGATTGTTGCTTTGGTACTTTTACTCGAGTACATGATCTGAGTAATTCTTCCACCACTGCTGTCTTGCACGTTTAAGTATTTCTGGCAGAGCATTATACTACATTCATGACTTTTTCAGTACTGTAAATGAAGAAGAAAATGAAACATTATTCTGCTCCCTGCAGAGCTGAGATGCTCTTTCAGAGGGCTGACACATCTCTGGAGTAACAGGAGGAAACCGAATGCAGTGATAAGTCTCTGCTGCGGCAGCTTGTTCAGAGAACATTACTTTGGCCTGCATTTGGAATAATTAACGTAATTACCTGGTTGGTGTACTCCCCACACTGGGATCCCCCGCCATTGCGGTGAGCAGTAGTGTTCAGGTTGTCTGCTTTGGCCTCTGGAAGCAGCACGATGAGGATACAGAGAGCAGAGCACACGCTCCAGCCAGGAGGGTTGGTTAAGGACAGGAGAGACATTGCTGCCACCCGGTTAGTCTGTTCCTGCCTGGACAGCGAGAGCGGTTGTGGGACACGGAGCGTGTGCTTCGCCATGTGAGGCTCTGCTGGCTCTTCCTACAAGGAGGAAAACTTAGATAATGAGTGTATTATGCTCCTATTGTCCAATTCATTAAGCACACAAAGTCATGATCCGTCTCTCTATCTCTTACACACACAACACTTTGTCTCAGTACAACTAATAGGACATAAACTTAGGAAAGTGAGATTAATTAGGAGGAAGGTGATCCCCTCAGTCTATCACATTACTGTAGTTTGTCCTCAGGTAACTCAATAAACACACACACACACAAGCTTGCACACGTCACCTGCTCTTAAAGCCAAAATTAGGTTTTGACTTCAACTAAGCTTAATTAGGCGGCAGATAACATGTCTTCATGTTTCCTAATTTTCTAAGTCTCACCCAAAAACATACGTACGTGCACAGGTGACATGACAAAATGTAGTATTGTCCTTAGCAAATGGATTTTGTTGCTGTTATTATCGAGGGGAAACAAACACTTGTGGAGATGGTGGTACTCACCCCAGTTATGGACCACCTTCTACCCCATTCTCGGCCCATTTCAGGCCGAGGGGTTCTCTCCATTTTCGTCTTCTCTTTCCCTCCTTGTATCGCTTCCTCTCTCACTCTTTGCCACTCATGCACATCCTCTGTCTCTCCATCACTCTCTCTCTCTCTCTCTCTCTCTCTCCCTCTCAGTGTAGACATCTTAGTCCCATAATCCACCTCTAAGAGGATTGTCAACGACTGAGGGATGGAGGGCGGCAGACAAACAGGGAAGAGATAATAAAATTATTGGTTAAAGCAAGACAAAAGAGATAATGCTGCAAGAGTGTATTTTTATCTACTAGCGATACCCATTTCTTTCTAAGTAATACTTTTAAATCCTGTTACTGTCTTGGGTATCTTTAGTGGTTTGGTTATTTATGTACTGAATTGTACGGTTCTGAAGCTTTTTAGATTTGACTGAACATTGTGAGGAATAAACTGATCATGTTATAGACATATCATAGAATAGAGCTGATAGAGCACGGTTGTAAGCAAGTAAGAATTTTTTTTAACTAAAACATTGAAAAGAAGGAATAGAGTCAGTGCAGTACCCATTGCTGGGGAAATGAATGTGTGTGTATTACATGCATCAGCAAAATGCAAACAAACATCAAACTCAAAGCGAGTGGTTATGGAGGATGATGTGAGCGGGACTACGAGGGGTGCTGATCCTATTACAGCAGCCAAGCCGCCCTTTACATCTTTATACCCCTGACTATGGCTCAGCATACATGGTGTCCTTGTTATAAGAAAAGGCTAAACACCATTGAAAGCATAATTATTAGTTTTTATGCAAATAGAATGTAACAGTTATTCAAACTTTGTCCTAAACCAGCTGTCTGTACGGTGACTGTACTGTATACATTTGCACTGCTGGAGGTAACTCTCCCACACTGTACTTAAAGAGGCCCTGCAGAGAAAAGCTTGTGAGCTGCCATCCGCCTGCTATTTTCAAAGGACATCACACAGAAGTCAAGGCAGTGTTTTGCTTGGCCAGTGCAAAGCAAATTTAATGCATACAAACTGAATTCCACATGTACACTCTTAGGACTGTTAAAAAAGGTTTTGCTGTTGCACCTCATGGTGTCTGCTGTAAACATGTGAAAGAAACCTTGTGTGTGTGTGTGTAAGGCCACATGGTGGCACCATGTAACAACGTAATTACCTGCTGGCCTTGACTGTGATGCTGAGCGTCCCCCCTGAAGCTCCCCAGAGAAACAATGCAAACAGCAAACAACTCAACAGAATTACAAGCCGCTGGGTTCTAACAGAATGACATAGAGGCCATAAGCGAGCAGGAGGCTTAAAGTAACAAATAGAGCAGAATGAACGCAGAAAAGTGTGCTAAACTGATGGTAGTGGGATCTTGGTTCCAGACATTTTGACACATAGCACATTTAAAGTTAAAATGAGAAGTTATTTTATTAATATATTTTTAAGTGTTGATTCATTATCAAGTTTGAAGGAAAGAAGGACATGTAGGTTTTTTCTTCCTTGTTTCAGCAGTTTACATCCTCAAATCCTCGTTGAATTTTGGTTCTGTTCAGTTGCGGAAATAATTCCAAATAATCAATTGGACCCGATATTACAGCCATTCATCATAAAACATTCTTAAATAAACTGATTTTCTGTGGTGAATGCAAATATTTTTTGCTACACAGTATTTCACACACTGCTGTTATCTTTGACAGTGTAGTTTCTCTGCAGTAACAGATTCAGACCCAGTAACGTAAAGACTGGAAGACATCTGCTCAAGGATCAATAGCTGCTGATGTCGTTGTCTGAAATATAATCAGAAATCACTGCGTCACTTTTGGTGAACAGCTGCTACAAGTGGAGCTACAGTAGAATTGCACGATGAACTTTACTTAATTTCCCAGGATTTTCATGAATCAGTTGCTTTAATAAACACTTTATCATGTTTTTCTGTGGCCTGCTAAAATGTAGTGTGACAGGAGCGTGTGAAGAGACCTGTAAAGTCAGCCAACGTACTGACTTACTCATTATTTTTACTTACACGTCAGATATCTGAAGCTTGCTAACTTTAGCTCACCTGTAAGCTATCAGTCACAGCGGTCAGAGTAAGCTCGGTTTGGGAAGATCTGCAAGTTGCATTTGTTAAGAGGAAGATTGTGTTATTTCTACTTTCAAAAGCAAAAGTCTAATTTTAAGGACATAAGTGGAAAGTGGAGCAGTGGTTTAGTCATTTTGGGACTTTTTACTCAAAATGTAAGTGTTCTACTGCAAAGGTAAATTAATAATTTTGACTTTTCTGATACAGCCCTTTGTCACAGACCTTATTACTTAAGGTCAGTGACAACATAATGAAACTCTGTTTACTTGGATTTTTTGCATTTAAAACGGTTCATCCTGCTGAATTATTCATTGTGCGAAAAAGGTAGGGTAACATTTGTCATGATGCTAAGTGGCTTTTCCCAGCATGCTGACATGGAGCTAAAAGTTGAAGCTGAGTGATGTGACAGTGTGACAGGACACAGGACAGGTAATGCTGGTTTAAGAAGGAGAGGGGATGAGGGTGGGAGGTATTTAACTTCCTGAGTCGGGAGCGTGACCTGTGTGTAGAGCACAATGAATAGAGTTCACAAGCAAAGAAAACAGTTTGAATTTATTCATCCAGCTCTTGTCCTCTGACTGACAATACAGGACCTTTGGTGAAAGGCTAATTGCCTGCATCATACATAGCGAGCAGTCACGTGTAACCAAGGAGCAAATATCCATCACACAGGGTGAATAACTGTTACAAAGGGCAAAGGAGCTGTTACTCTACACTGATGTCAGGATGTCGTAGTTAGTAAGACCCTGGATTTGATGCAAGTAGGCTCCCAGAAAAATGGCTGGTTCCTGGAAAAGAAACAAATCTATGAAATTGTGTGTGAGAAACGAGAGAGAATAATCATACAAACCCACTGAACTGTCTAACGTCACGCACAGCATGTTACTGGGTTGATCAGGCACAGCTCGCTCCGTATTTTCTGAATTACATGAGGAGTTACACAAACCCCTCTCACCATGAGAAACATCTAGAGCACCACTGTCTACAGTCAATGCAATATTGATTTTCTTTTTAGAAACAGAATGACAAGCTTTTATTAGAGCAAGAATGTTCTGTTATCTCTCAGTCACATACTAGTGACATATTAAAAAAGATTATTATAAGAGATTATTATGAAATTTAATCGTAGTGATGCAATGGCATCTGCAGTCACCAGATCTCAACCCTCTACCGAACACCTATGGGAGATTTTAGACCAATGTCTTAGCCAGCGCTCTTCACCACCTTCATCAAACCACCAAATAAATAGGTATCTTTTAGAAAGGATGGTGTTTCATGCCCCCTGTAGTGTTCCAGAGATCTGGAGAATCCCTGCCAAGGAACATTAAAGCTGTTCTTGCAGTTTGGGGTGGCCCGACACCTTCATGTTTGCAGCCCGTCTTAAACTTCCTCCTCCACTTTATGGTTCATCTCACTTTCACAGAGGAAGAACAAATCTAAAGAGTTGGTAACGCTTCATGTGCAGGTCCAAAATGATGATTTCCTAATAATCTTATAGTCATTTCCTCTAAAGTTTCCTGGAAAAAAATGTGTAATTTATAGAAATGTAGGAATTTCCTTGAAAGTGCTGCTCTATTAAACAGAAGAAACATTGCTTTCTTGTAAACAAATTTGACATTCTTGCACATTCAGCTGACCTGCAGTGCACTGCATAGACTCTCCAGTTACAAATCAATTAATTGGACGTGTACAGATTGAACATCGTCTCTTCTTTCCTATAATTACTAAAAATGACAGTTATTTAAAATGACCAAAAGGTCATATCATTTGTGAGTGTGTGTACTCTGTATATAAAGTTCAGCCGCCAGTGCTGTGACCTGCACACTTAACCTATTGCTTTCCAATAAGATGGTTTTGCTACAGGTCACATGGTCAGGTCAGGTCATCCGTTTGTGATGCATTGAGGGACTCTGAGTATCAATCAGTCAATTTCAATCAGTATGCATAGCCTGCCTGCACCATTCTCTGGACAGATATTTCTCTGCAGCACTTGGCACTAGATTAGATTTCAGTCTATTTCGGTCTCCCTCATACTGTACATGCACACACAGACACACACACAGAGACAGAGAAGCAGCCATAGATTTCAGCTGTAATAAATTTGAAGAGACACTAGACTTCTATTCATCCCTGTACTCCCCTTGGTATCATGTAACCTTATTACCTGAATGCACCACAGGGATATGCTAGACTTACAACTAAAGTAAGTAAAAGGCAGAAACATCTAGGAGAGGTGATTGATGATAACAGCCTCAGATATCATTCTCTGAGATATAAAGGGCTCACAAAAAGCAAATGTTCGAGTTAGCCTGTGGGGATTGACCTGGCAGCATACGTTTGCATAGAAGGAGAGTTGAAAAGTCTAAGGCAAGAGAGTCATGATCTGCCATTTTTCTAACCGACTGTAAATGCAACATCTGGCTTCGCATCACCTATGTAGGAATGCCATTTTTATTTGACAGATAATAGAGGTGATTTAAACATAGCAATGCATCCATGATATATTTTTCAATATTATATTCTCCTCCATACATCGCCTCTCTGAAATGTTTATATTGCAAAGGAAGCTTCTGATTACAGTCCACTTCAGAAACATCCCCCCATATACCTACTCTCATTTACCATGTCACTGGCGTGTTGACGGATTCATCAAGCACACCGCTGCCTCTGTCTCATTGCCTTGCCTGATGGGAGACTTAACGTATTCTTCCACAATGCAGGTTGGAGGAGTATGTTAAATCATGTCTTTCAATTTATGAATGAATGAATGGATGAATGAATGAGAGATTATTTTTACAGAATGCACTATGCATTGAACTCATTGCTAGCTATAATCAGTTTAGGTGTCTACAACTTCCAACATCTTGTAAATGAACATTTTCTAAAAGTAAAACATATATTGCAAACAGAAAAACATTAAATTATAACAAAACTCGTTAAAAATCACCAATTTATTTTCTTGGTCACATGCTTTTTGAACTATGTCAAACATTCTTGTTTAAATCTGTATTTATTGATTTTATGGCCACTTGGGGGCAGTGGAAACAAGCTGTAAACACTAACACAAACATACAATAAACATTCACATACCTTATGAAGTTGATATGGCAGACTTGTTAACTAACAGTAGCCTATTTACGTACCGGGCAGATACGAAGCGACATTAACTTTTATTTTGTGTCGTGATTGGTCAAGCTACCTGGTCCAATATTCAAGCTTTTGGCTCTGTTTTGGCCTCCACCAACTCCTGAGAGAAATATATAGTTCTTTAGCTGCTAGCTGCTCTCAAGATTTTTTGCTGGAAACCTCTAGCCTGCTGCTTCTGGAGATGATGCCAATGAGAGCAGTGAGAGTGAATCAAAAGAGTAAAGTTGTGGGCCGGAAAACCAATACAAACGCTAAAAAGCTCAATAAGGAAGCTGCAAAACGTCACTCTAAACGACGCCTTTAACATGCTATGCATAGTCTCACGGGTACTGGATAACTAATTTTTAATATTAAAACCACCTTTAAAGAGCACATTTCACTGAACAAAAAATAAAGCTGCAGCTGGACATCTTGGGGTTAAAGCTGATCTGTTGTGTCAAGCAGAAAGTTACATGACAAATCGAGCAGAGCTCCTTCCTGCTCCATCCCTTCTTCCCCTCCTCTAGCTGTGCTGTTTGTGTCTCCAGAGGACACACCTGGCTCGACCTCCACTTCACAGGACAGAAAAAGCATTTCACACATGCAGTATTGCTCCTCCGCTACTGACAGACCAGTGTGTGTGTGTGTGTGTGTGTGTGTGTGTGTGTGTGTGTGTGTGTGTGTGTGTGTGTGTGTGTGTGTGTGTGTGTGTGTGTGTGTGTGTGTGTGTGTGTGTGTG
>JAVQJF010102641.1:0-28401 GCA_036023855.1 Gadopsis marmoratus
ACACACACACACACACACACACACACCAAGGGGCCAGTGAGTGCAGGGCAGTAGGTGTTAGATTACAGGAGCGGGGCCATCCAAAGCACCGCCTGCTCCTATCTTTATTTAACTGCTGATTAGACAGACTCTTTGAAGGCCCCTTTAATTGCCGTGGTGATGGGCTCTTACAACCAGGAGGCTTTTTTCACCTCTTTTATTGATTTCTCCTCTCATGACACCAATAAAAAAAAAAAAAGGCCCACACACCCGCCTGTCTCTTTTCCCCTTCCTGTCGCGCTCTCGCCCCCTCGGTGGCTTGTTTACTCGCCCTCGCGCCACATTTCGTCACTCGTGGTTTTGTCTCTCGTCTCATTGCGTTTCCGATTCAGGTTGGCCTGTCAATGCTAAAACTGGTGCTTCAAGCTGAAAGCAGTGAGGCCTCGAGGCAGAAACTCCCTTCGTTTTTTTGAGCCATGCTGTCGATTTCTATACATCACATTTCATTAGCTGCGTTTGAGGCGAGACGTGCTCAAACAGAGCCGAGAAGAAAGGGAGCCAAAGGAAAGTAATGACAGACACTGGATTGACAGTGTAGACTCTCAGTGCTAAGCAGGTATCCAGGCGTTTCATTTAATTAGTGTCATCAGCATAGATCATATGTTTTTCACACAACAGTCAGGGTGAACCTGAGCAGCTTGGAGGGAAAACTCTTCTGCTTATTTGCTGTTGAGGAGGATTTCTGTGTGTGAACACCGTCTGCCCTCGCTTTCATTACTCACTGATTTTTATCAGATGAAGTCAAGTCATTAATTTTTAAAGCCATTTTAACAACATTTGGTCCATTACGCAGTGTTTTACAGAGCAGCAAATCCTCATAAAAGAAGGAACAAAACATCAAGTTGTTGCTGACAATAGAACGGCCACATCAAAGCGTGGCTCATTCACGCGCTGCTTTATTAAACAGAGCACATGCACATGCAATCCACTACGGCTGCAACCAACGATTTGTTTCGTTATCCATTAAGCTGTGGATGACTCTGTAATTTAATTATTTAGTCTAAAAATCTGTGGACATATGCAAAACGATCCATCACGTCCCAAAGCGTTGTCTTCAAATAGATGTTTTTCCCCATCAACAATCCAAAAACCTAAATTCACAGTGAACTTTATAAGTGCTCAAATTTGAGAAGCTGGAACTAGCTGATGTTCGGCATTTCTGCTTGATAAATGACTGATCAATAGTAAAAATAAATTATGTACTGGCCATCAATTAATTGATCAATTGACAAGTTGTTTCAGGACTACCATCCCCAAACATTTCGCCACTGCAAGCAAAATACTAATAATCTGTTAACTGTTCCATGCAGACACAAATACACTATCTTATACTGCGAGGCTTCTAATAATATCCCCAAAATATATTTTAAAGACAGATGTCATATTTTTACACATCACAGGCATTAGTGGTACAAATAACACCATATCCCATACAGATTTTGAAAGATTTGTAAATTCTGTAACATACATTATCAATTTAATCTGTCAATTTTTAAAAATGTCAGAAAACCCAAAAGAATTCCCATCACGGGTACCCAGAACCCAGTGTTTTGTTTTCCAAATCCCAAAGACATTTAATTTACAATAACACACACCAGGGGAAAAAAAAGCAACAAATCCTCAAACCTGAGAATTTCAAACCACAGAATGTTTTTGCTTGATAAGTTTGATGGCGATACATTTTCTGTCAACTAACTAACTGATTAAGAATTCCCACACTCGTGAATTTCATTACCACATGAAAACGTCACAACATTTGAGACCGACACTCCATTCCCGTCACATCCCGTCCTTGACGGTCGTTGCCATAATAGGTCACTACTGAGATTGTGCTAATGATGGACACGGTTTAACGCTGTCTGGAGAGTACAGGGCCACTGGACGAGGCCTTGACCCTTGACCTCACATACTACTGGTCGTAACCCCTGCTGATTCAGATGGCTCAATTTCATGGGAACGGACCTCCCCTCATGTCCCTCCTCTCATCAAAGAACTGCACACTGGACCACCTTTTATTCTCATTGATTACGTAATCGGGCAATAACACCACTCCTAGTAAAGCTTTGTGTTTAACGCATCATTAACTGACAGGGGGAATTAAGGTTATGATGCATCACCAGGTCTCGTTGAGCTTTAGTTCCCTCTGCTGTCTTTTCTTATGGTCCACTGAGAACAACGGCTGGAGTTAGATTTCCATCCAAATATTGTGCAAATTTTAATCCGATTTTGAGAAAATCTGCAAAAGGAAATGCCAATCAATGCCCATTTCCATCCACTTCATTACGTCATTATTAGAGAAGTTGGTGGCGTTAATTTTCCAGTCGGGGGCCATTAAACCGTGCAACAAGATGGCATAGTTAAACGAACGCCAGTCAAACCTCAAACGGTGAAGAGCAACGTAGAAAATGTAAATATAGCATTTATGTTTGTTTCATGTATTAATTTGAGGAGCGTTACAGTCTCCTCATCGCTCCACACAAATCTGATGTTGTTGTCTGCTGCTATTTCCTGTCTGCCCGTTCTCTTCAGTGGCTGTTTAAGTCACGTGCTTCACGTACGTCATTCACCAAGTCTGTTTCTTTTGCACTTTGCCGCATTTCTCTTTTATCGACCTCAGCCGAGCGTAAGAAGCATATTAACTTTTTTGACATATTTCAAGGTCTTTTTGAATTTTCGGCCTTTCTGCTTAGGCTTTTTTCTTTGCAAATTGAAAATGTGCATACATGCAGGTGATGGAGTGATAGTCAGCACGTCTGAAGGAGTTGGTGAGAATGTCGGTGTGTATAAAGGGAGGGGTTGGTTTCATCCTTTATATTACAAAGATCCAACACTCAAACATAGCGCACATACATTATGCCTTTGATTCTCTTTGAACCTTTTCTTTATTTATTTGAACCTTTATGTGATGACTAACATCTCTAATATGAGCTACTTTTGTCAGATCACACCCCTGCGTAAGAGTTGTAACCTTGGAGGCTCTGTAGCAACGGCTGGTTCTGATCCCATTACAGACTCATTGATCCTTGTCTGGCTCCTGTTCTGCAGCATCAGCTCTGGGGTTGTATTGATTCCAGATAGAATCAACAGAAAAGCTGACCAGCCATCATGGGCTGTCTAGGAGGACAAATACTGGGCTGCTGTGATGCCTTCAGGTGGAGAAAAAGTCAATACAGGGACCAATTTCACACTGCTAATTGTGACCCAACACTAATAATATCATTAAGCTGTCGTACGGGAGTCAACAACGCTACGGAAGTAACTCAGCAACCCATGCTGTGACTAATCTATGTCTGGCAGGTGTTCATTAAATGTTCAACACTGCATAACACAATTAAGGATAAACAAAATCATCTCAGGTCTGATTAAATCGCACAATACAACCCCATCCCAACACTGCAAAGTTTACAATTTTTATTCTTGAACCCAACTCGTGCTCGAGCATGCGTGCAACTATTTGGTTTTCTGAGTATACCTCAACCTTTAGGTTATCCATGAACTCCTGACACTTCTTCTCCTGCTCATTCGCTCCTGCGCTCAAGGCAGCTGGCGCGACAGCTAACCTGGAGACTAGCCCACTGAGACAGATTAAAGGCGTGTAATTAGGGATTTCCAATCAACTAATTTACAGCGCAATGCCCTGCATGGCCTCTGACCCGACCTAGAAATCCTCGACATATTTTCTCCGACCTTGAACACGTAAGGGTGGCCGACTGTGGCGGTGAAAGACAAAGATGGGATATGTTGGGGGGGGTTAAAGCACAAACCACAAAATCAAGCACATGGGGGGAGCAGGATGTTGGCGCCGAGGGCTGGGGGTCAAGGGGGAGAAGCCGACGTTGGGACTCGTTGCTGAAGCAATAGCAACTGTGAAAACCAGGAAGGGCAGTAATGCGGCACGGTATGAGATGCTAATGAATTAAGAATAAAAGAACAAGTGATAATTACATAGAGGTGTAGGTAGCCTACTGGGAAGGTGGGGGTGGGCAACACGGTTTGGTCTAGTAATCCCACTATTGACCTGGTTTTATAAGGTCAACTAATGATGTTACACCAGCTGACTGACGGACACGGACACGCCCCACCCCCCTCCCCCAAATCAGGCGACGGATTCTGCCCCATCACCCCTCTCAAGCCCCTGCCAGCTGACTGTCTAGCTCCCCCAACCGCTCATCTCAAATGAGTTATGCAATTTATCGAGAACGCTTTGTTGCTCTTCGCAATGGCGAATGACATTTTTATTTATTTTTTATTCACAGCAAGATTTCTAATGGTGGCATGGTTTGTTATCAAAATAACATCTCCCTCATGATCACTGAGTAAGGAGCCAACTCCACCTTGACTGCTCTCCACCCAAGACTTGGCCCTAACGCGCTCCAGGGTGAGTCACAACTCTAGCCACCTCTTATCCCCAGCTCAGCCAGGGTTCAAATCCCAATGGTCAGTTGGTGTGTCAGGTCCAGTATGCAATGTGGACGTTCTTGCAGTGAAGACTGGATTAGAGAGGTAGAATCTGGGTTAAAGACACTACAGTCCATCTGTTGTTTTGCCCCCCCCCACCACCAATGACCACAAACAACATTACCCTCCCCCTGCTTTAAATCATTCTTCGTTTCACTGGAAGAAACAGACTGTGCAAATACTGTAGAGGAGACGGAGGAAGAGGCATGTGGGCTGATTATAGCAGCAGGAGAAAAACACACAGGGTTCACAATCACGAAAGAGAGGAGGAATGTGACGTAGCGACAATCATTGGGAAGTGAAAATAATATTCATAGCGTGTTTTTGATCCAAAGGCCTTACAGAAATCTGAAAGTTGCAAGATTCATTGCTCTCTTTTATCCCTCCACCCCTGACAGAAGATTAATAGAGTTCATTTCTTTGTCTCGTTTTCCCTTCGCTCTCCCTTTCTCTGCCCCTTTGTCTTTATCTGTCCTCTGTGTATCTCAGTCTGTTCCAGTTTCCCAGGCTCCTAAAGCTGATAACCCAGTTTAGTGATTTCCACACGGGCACACACTCCTTACCCAGAGACATGCATACAAACACACATTTACACAAACTTCAGCCCCAGTTCTGTCCCTCTCCACACACTGACCTAATATCTACAAACACACACACACACACACACACACACACACACAGCTCTGGTGACAAGAAAGGTCTTGATACATGTAAGAGCACCTCGGTGGCAACTGGACTGCCCCTCATTCTCCACCTCCCAACAGCAATCGGCGGTTACAGTAAATGCACAAAATTTAATTACAATCAGATTAAGATAATACTCTCACTACGGAAATCTTTATGTGAACATCCGAGTCTAATCTTTTTAATCACATTAGCTAATAATCGATGTAAGCTTAACCTGATTAACACATTCAGCTGTTTGTTCAACTGGGCTTATCCAGTCATGTAAACACATCTCACTTAACTGGGTTGTGAATTCATGCATGGACCAGAAAGGTGACACAGTGCACCAGATGCAAAGTGCTGTTTCTATATACAGCAGCAGTGCAAGTGGTGGTGGAAACCTAATTATTTCATTACATCGAGAAGAAAAAATAAATAATGAGGTCCTGTTCTAGCTTTTTGATGCTCATTTCCTGAAGGTGACCATTAAGGCTGGGTATATGTATAAACTGTGCATTACCTGGGTTTTGGTACTACAAAAACCTTCTCCATTTTTGGATGGAGACTAATCACAAGCAGCTGTATGAAAGATTTGCCAAAATAAAAATATCTAAATTATGATTTAAATCAATAAATATCTGATTAAAACTATTACAAATGTCACTAGACATTCGATGCCAGCTATTGGTACTTGTCAGTTTTCAATACTCTGTGGTACCGACACATTTTAGCAGACACCAAAAAAAAAATATTGAGTTTGATACCCAGTCCTACTCACTAGACTTTGAAGACAATTATCAACTGGATTCAGTCATCAGGGAATAAGCTGATGCAAGTCCATCCAGCTGTAGAGGAAGGGTCTTTTTGTCCTTAAACTACATCCAATCCCCATTGATTACCAAAGTGTCTTATTGCCAAATTCACATAATATTCCTTAATTTATCCACAACTTAAAAGAAAAACATGAACACTGCTTTTTTCCCAGAGCAATTTCTTCACTTGGAAGCATAAATCTGCTTTGACTGTAGGGCATGCAGAGTAACATACTGCGAAGAAGCACCATTTTCACAATATTCTTGTGAAAATTGTGTCCCCCCCCCACCCAGTGTGGACGTAAAACAGGCTATTTTGATTTAGATAAAAAAGGTACAAATTCCTATGAAATCTACATTTCACTTTTTAACTGGAGATAATGATGTCCCAACTATGTCATTTGCCAAGTGAATTGCAGGCAAGACACAAGTATGTTAAAGGACTTGGCAATGTAATGGATAAATTGCTTGCATGTGTTTTAGGAGGACAAAAATAAATGTGTGTGTTTATGGTCTTACACAACAGAGCCATGTGGCCCTTCAGCATCATGGCCCTCCCATGTGTCTGTTCAGGGACCCTGGACCCAACACAGAGGCAATCTTATACCACTGACAAAAATAAAAAGAAAGAGGGAATGAGGGAGTGAGAGAAAAGAAGAAAGGATAAATCAAGCCTGAAGAAAGACAAAGGCAGCTGGCCAAGGGGGCCCAAAGTGTCATCTTGCCTCCACTTGGGGTGAAAAGAAGGGAGGGGGAAAAGAAAAAAGGAAGTCTGGAGTTTACCAGAGGAAAGTTCTCTTTCTTTTTCTGGACAGCTGAGTGTCTTATTATGGGATTAGATTTAACCAGTGCCCCTCTAGGAATGTCAAACAGAGGGCTGGTGGTAATGGGTGGAAGGGTTTGGGAGATGATGTGGGTCGGGCGCTGAGGCATAGGGGTGGGCCTGGATGAGGGGTGGGGTGCCGTTAGGTGGTAGTAGAACAGGTCAGGGAGGCAGTATGCGAGAAGGCTTGGCAGTGTGCCCAGGGTGGGGGGGAGCCACAGCGCTGGGGCCCATGTGGATCCCTGCCAACAGTGCAATTACTCCTCATTCTGAACAGCTGGCACATAATGGGTATTCAGGCACTTGTAGTCCTTCGATAGGACACGGAGCTCCCAGGTCGTCCCCCCTCGCGTGCCTCAGTACGACATGGCAACCAGAGATCACCCCACCGAGGTGCTGCTGAGGATGCCCTCATGCCAGCAGTACCGATGCACACGCATTGAGGCGTTGTGATGGATAACACCAGGTCAAAATAAAATTAAAAATGACCCGTTGCGCCACTTTGGACGTGTCAAACTAAGAAAGGCGCACAAGGAAGTGCAAACACAATGCAAGCGCAGACACACACAAATGCATCAAAGTGCAAGTATAGGCCTCGTCTGTGTTTGATCCACAGTAATGTGCTAGCAGGCTGGGACCCGTGAGTTGAGTGTGGGGGAATTCTGTGTTTATAAATTCAGTCCGTTTGAAACTCAGTCCAAGTTTATAATCCGCCCACTGTGTGGCGGCTTTGTGCTTTCCCTCAAAGCGCTCACACAATGTAAACACGGCATTTAAAAGGGAGATCTTTTTTTAATGTTTTTTTTATCTATGGTCTAAAACAAAGGGAGCACAGGAAATGGTCTTCGTCTTGAAGAGGAAAACAAACAGTCGGGCTGTCAGTCAAGCTCATATGGTAATGTGATGTCACGGAGGACGCGATGAGGGGCCGGGGGAGTTCGCTGCGTGTGCTCGGCTACCGGGAACACATGGCGAGTGCATGTGTGGTCGCAATGTACGCTACATCCGTTAGCAATACAACCGACTTCCTGTGTGTGAATTCCTCCCTTTGTCAGGTGGTGGTGATGATGATGATGATGATGATGATGATGATGATTGATGCCTCGTGTGGAGAGGTGAATCAGCCTGGCTCCTGGGCAGCCTCGCCACAACGACCCCGAGAGTCTTTGTGACTTGCAGAAAGCCTCATCCTCAATTCCTCCCTCAGAGGACCAGGCACAGGACGTGTGTAGACCATCAAAGAGGCTGTGTAGGTTGAGATGATAATATCAATGCTATTGTGTGCACGCATGTGTGCGAACACATTACGCCTATGCAACTGTGTGGGGCACAAAACAGATGAGAGCCTTATGCTGAACATTATAAAACACTCGGGCCATCTGATAGAGTTTAACTGGCATGTTCCACTTCACTTAAGGAGCAGCAAACAAGGAGATCTGTATGCGCTGCTAAGTCAACACAGACCTTCCTCTCCTGCACTATATATGTGATTAAAGATTTGTTTGTAGTTTATCGCTATCTGCTCTTCATTTTGGCTGCTCTGTAATCTCTCTACCACTAGTCTAATAGACCTAGCGCAGTTCTCATAAAAGGATGAACGCGTGCGAGTCGTGTTGTCCTTTCACAAATGTTTATCCAGGGGAGGTTTTATTTGGCAAACACACTGGCCAACCCTTGAGAAGCACTTCTGCATCACCTGGCGATTAAGCGCCTGGAAAAGTCCCTCAAAGCCACTGACAGTAGGAGAGGGCCTTACTTCACTTTCACTGCTCGAACGTTCTCGTCCAACTGGCAAGCTTATGGTGACAAGGGGACCGCCTATACATCCATGGGCTGAAACACCAAATAGTGCCAGGAGCTAAAATAAGGAACAAAATAAGGGAATTCCTTTAGTGCATGTTTGCATTTCCACGGCAGCTCAAGATTGACACAAGATTAGACAAACTGTACCAATAACAGAGTGAACGGTGACGGCTTTGTTTAAGACATCAATTTGGAGTCGTAAGTCTTTGTAGTGTTGGAAAGGAGATGAATGCACAACAACCATTTGAAGATGTCAGAGGGCATGGTGCCGCTCTCCGACGAATGAAGGGTGTGCCGAGTGTTTCTAGTGCCTTGCCACACAAGTGCATTGAAACAAATAGCAAATGAAGAGGTTTAGTTCTCTTGTTTCTTGTCTATGTATACTATATCGCCAGCATCAGTGGTGATTTAACGTCAATAACATTACAAAGAATTCCTACATTTAGTTCTTAAGTCCTTTAACTCTCCTCACCTAGTGCTCCTTTGCATTTTAAATAAACTAATGATGTGGAGCTGAAACAATTAGTTGATTAATCTACTCATCAGTTGACAGAAAATGAATAGGCAACTATTTTGACAAGTGATTCATTTCACTTTTTTTTTTTCTTAAAGTCAAGTTGACAATCATTCTGTGGTTCCAGCATCTCAAATGTGAGGAAGTCACGCTTTTCACTTTCATTACCGGTTCCCAAACTGGGGGTCGGGGCACTCACGAGTGGCCGCAAGATAAATCTCCAGTTTGACAACAGCAGAAGGTATTTTTCAAATAAAACCAGTGGGAACATGAAACCAGTGCAACACGCCAGAAAGGCTGAGAACCACTGTTTGATATGAACATAAATTGAATATCTTTGGGTTTTGGCGGAATGAAACAAAAACACTTCATGTCTTATGTTCATGAATAAAAACAATCATTAGTTGCACCATAGAAAGCTGCAGCAGTCACTAACGCTCAGAATGGCAGACTCTGCCCCAGAAGTTAGTGGGCCATCTGAACGCCCTGCGTCTGGAGCAGGCAGTTTTGGGGAGGCAGAAACAACAGTCCTGGAACCAAAGCCGTCGCCAAGCACCAGCGGTTGAAATGTAGGAGAAAGTCCCTAAAAAATGTTCTGGAAAGGTTCCTGCTTCCAGTTAACTCTGAATCAAATATAGCTGAACATTCACACCACTTTTTTTTTTAGGGGGGTTGAATGACATCTTTTGCCAAAACGATCAGTGATGTCACACACTTGTGATTTTCGTCCCATCAGCTGTGAAAGGTGAAATTCTTGCTTTTATGTCACGCTTTGGGGTGTAGATAAAAGAGCAACATGGATAATCTTCACTCCATCAAATGCGGCAGTTCCGCCCCATGTCGTTCAGTGCCGAGTTATCTTTCAAACACTTGCAATTAGACCATATTAATATATAAATCAGGAACCAGCATCTATTGGCTTGCAATAGTAATAGAAAGAAATAGCAGTATCACCAACAGTTTTTCTCCTAGCGTCATTCCAGTGCAGAGCGCTGGCGGTGCAGTGTTGAGGGTTGAGTCTAACATGCGAATCAGCAGGGACCATGCCAAAAACATCAGCTCACGGCTGACTGTAATGTGATTAGAAGCACACAGCATAAGTCACCGCCTGCCTGGGAGCATAACCATGACTCCCATGCTCATGGGTAGGATTAAACTAATGTGAGGCAGTTTGTGTGTGTGTGTGTGTGTGTGAGTGTGAGAGGGGTGAAGGAGCGAAAGGACAATGCTAGAACCAGTGTTAAAAAGGCACACACTCGTTTTACTGATGTGTGTTTCTTGTTTTCCATCCTCCATTGTCTTCTCACCTCTCTTGCTTTTCAGACTTTTCCTTCCATATCAGGTGGCCGGGCCTCAGCATCTGCCCTGTTGGCATAAACCCCCGCCTGTAGCTGCCAGCAGAGGCTCAGCAGCCCGCTGATGTCAAAAAGAACTTCTTTCATCTAAACCTGCTTCATTCAGCAACTCCACTCTTTGGCGTGCACTCTACTCTGAGCCCTCTTTTGTGTGTCTGTGTGTGTCTGGGTATGTGTGCGCCTTGTGCATGTATTGTCTATGAGTGTATATATTCCCCATAGGGTGGTCCTCAGTTAAAACATACCTGGTATCAGTAGAGGAGCACGGTTGTCCCGTCTGGGTCGGACAAGACTGGTTCAGAGAGAGCAGCTGCCAGGATGACACAATCCAGCCTTCATAATAGCAGCAGGAGCAGCAGAGATCACTGTAAACATTTGAAAAATACATTTAAATGAGGCCCAGAACTCTGCCAAAAGCTTTTGTTGTTGTCTGTCCTTAAACTGGTATCTCAAAAACCTATGAAAATACTTTTATGAAACTGGCCTTCTGCCAAACAAGGCGTGTTCAAACGTTAGAATTTGCATGGACATCGAGGTTTGTGGGATTACTGCCACCACACAAGAAGTGTTAGGACTAGTTACAAAAATGCTAAATAAATTTTTTTTTTAAATTAATAAAAACACATTAATACCAAAACAGAAAGATGAAGTCTTGATTCCACATCCTCGCAAGGTCAAGAAATCAATTCAAATAGGAATGATTTCTCTAATCCGTGTCAGTTCACAGAAAATAATGATACCAAGATGCAACCAAAGAACCCTGTAATTATATGGGATTAGTTCTAGGTTTGTCTGAGCCACCAGGCCTCAATTGAGGCAATATTCACAGAAATCAATAATGACTCACGATAAAACATTAAATTATTTCTATTGTCGTAGATTAGTGGTACTCAAGGACGTCTCAGCTCTTTAAGGTCACGGGGACTGGCAGATAGGTTCGACCCATGCTTGCAGCCCCACCCCCCCAAACAGCTATTCACACAGCTCCTCCCTGGAGTCACAAAAATCTGCATCTAAAACAAATCCCCGGTCCACTTTAAACACTCAACGTAATACAAAGACTAACCTTGGGAGCAGGATAACTAAAAATCTAACCACCCCGGTTCAGCGAGGCCAAGCCCAACACAGGCTCTCAGTGTCTGGGGACATTTATGACGTCTGGGCAGGGCAGGGGTGGCTGAAATGACTTACAGCGCTAATCTGTAGGTTATTCAACCCCTTGGAGCTTACAACCGTACAGGCTTTGATGTCGTATATTGTTATGGCATCTGACCGCATTCCATGACTTGGAGACGTGATTGGATTGTGTTGGTCGCTGCACATCTGTGTGTTTGCCAGGCAGGATTAATGGCTTCTGACCGCAGTTCAGTCTGGGTGTTTTCTATTTCCTGACCCCAGTGGATCATATCATAAGAAATCTCTGTCAATCACACAGGCTGTAATCTATACTGTGTTCAGTTAGTTTCAGTCTCGAGTGCAGCTTCTATCCTATTCGACATTATCAGATCAGATACTACCACAGACATGCAGGCTTGTGTTTGACGTTTCGAAGAAGGAAAAAAAAACAACATCATCACATTATGACTATTTCGCCGCAGACAAACTGGAAGCGCGAGAGACCTCGTCACCACCGTCACAGGTGACACGGTGCTTTCAACCCATCTTCAATGTCAACCCCGTCGTGTAACGCCTCAACTGTCGCGACGACGCTGGGCGTTTCCTGCAGTGTCTCGGCTCGACTGCACCGCTGTGTGTGCTGTGCTGCTCGCAGCCTGCCGGCACAGAAACATGGGAGCTCATTTCCATACCGCTCCCCGAGGAATTGTAATTAAATTTAATAATTACTTTGGGGATATCAACTCTGACGCTTCGGCCAAAACAATGGGTAAGTAGGCTACTGTGTGTGCATGTGTGTGTGAGAAAGACACCATGGGGGGGGGGGTGTTCAAGTGCCAGTGCCACCACTTTACCATATTCCTGGTGTTTCACTGCTCCCCATTGTGCATACACTCTGTAGGTCAAAGGTCACGACAGTTGTGTCACGGCGCAGTGGAAATGTCCAGACAGCTCACTTCAACGCATTTTATTGGGGATCCTCGAGTCATTACGGGGCTAATGTCTGAAAATTATATGCATCATTTTGGGATCAAATGGTTTTATTGCCAAGAAATTACAGAGCACTTCCAGAACATAAAAATGATATATGAACATGAACATTCAGGAAGAGCTTCACAGCCGAAAGTTAAAACTACGAAAAAGAAGCTTAGGTGCATGAAAAGGCTCTCTCCTCATTACTCAGTCCTGGAGGAATACTTGAGCAAGGCACTTAACCCTCTGAATGCCCAGTGGTGCTGTTCAGTCACCTACAGCTGAAGCTCCCAAGTGTGCGCAAGTGCTGTATGGACGTGAAAAGCATGACAGTGATGAGGAAGAGCATGTGTGCTCAGCAAGACACTCCCGAGGATGTAAAGATATTCTATTACTAACCAGCCTGAATCCCCAGTTGATGTGCAGCTGGCGGTGCAGAGGTGCCAGCGAGAGGAAGGGGAAGCGCTGGCACAGTCGGGGCTCAACTAGATTTCCCTGTATTGAAGTAGAAAGCAACAGGGAAGTGATATAATCCTCCTCTGGACATCGGCCAACATCTTCCATCCAGTGAACAATACCTCCAGCACCTTTCCGCACTGTGCACGTGCTTTTTGTGTGCATCAGTCAGTGTCTTCCTCTTGTACCTGCCTTGTAACAAGTGCAGGGATCAGAGGGTTATATAAGAGAGACGAGGTGTCATTTTCGTGGGATGGTGGGCGACATTGGAGGGGGGGTAACCCCAAGGGATTGGGCTGCATTCCAGCACTTTTTCCTCCTACTCTTTCCCCTCCTCCCTACCACACACACACACAAAACCTCCCCCGGGCCAGCACGCGACAGGTGCTGACTTAAGAGCCCCTCTTCTTCCTCCTCCTGTCTACTTATGCCCCCTTTACGCCCATTACAGGCACTGCCACCATCCTACCCCAGCCCAGCCATTGGCTCTTCTTCTGAAGACACACACGAGGGTGTGTGTTTATAACCCAAGCTAAACACACACACACACACACACACACACACACACACACACTTTCCTTATCCATGGCCAGCTGTTGTCAGATTGGTAGATTGATGTGCTCTGCATTGCAGATGAATTTTGCCAAGACACATAAATATAAAACACTCAATTTCAGGTTAATCACCGTCTCCGCCTTTACTTTCTCTGTTATTCTTCTCTTGTTCCCCTCCCATTGTATTTTCACCTCATCTGTCTTTCTATCAGCCTCTTGTCTGTGCTTTTCTATATTTGTCTCTTTCTTTGTGTTTCTTCCCGGTCCCTTTCTTTTTCATAAGTCCTTCAATGTCCCAGAGCATCCTATTGTGTCTTTCTCCATCTTTCTCACTTACTTCATTCTATACATTACCTCCTCCTTCTCCCTGCATTAAAATTTCCCCTCCCTCCTTTTTGTTTCCTTTTTTCCGCAGTCTCTTCCTCCCCTCCCTCCTTCTCCTTTCTCTCTCTACCTACAACAGTCTGGCACTGGCTAACACCAACAGACATAAGGGAGAGAGAGTGTGTTGCCTTGCAGACTCCAGGCAGTTGGTGTTCCTGCCAGCCGTTAGAGACGCACACATGCAAGCACAATGTGTCTGGGTTGAGAGGAGAAAGAGAAAAAAAAAAAGAATGCATGGCTGCGCTGCCACCCTGAGGCGACTGGGGGTATGGCTGCAGCGGGGGTCATTGAGGAGAGGAAGAGAGGATGATGAAATACTGGCAGCTTTTCAGTAACGACTGAAAAGGGCTGGGTGGGTGGGGTGAGCTGCTGTGAGCTCATTGCTGCTGCTGCTAGCTCAGCCACAACTGCTATTATGCAAGAGAAAGAAGGGAAGGGAGGGAGGAGAGGGGAGCGATGTGAACAACAGGAGGTTCAGAGAGGATAGTGCACACGGTGAGATGATGTACAGAACGTCATCAGAGCCGGCGCCTTACATCCCTCCAACACATGCGCGCAGTCTTGGTTTTTCACAGCTCCTTTGTCTCCAAAAGGTGGTGACTCCTTTCTTTAGAGGCCATTCCATTGAGGACTAGTGAACTTTCCCTTTCTGCCCCGAACAGTAATCATCACAAAGACAAATGGTGATGTCCTTAAGCTCAGCGAGGACCTTTAGCAGATAAATGGCTTTAATTAATCTCGCTGAACGCAGCTCCAGATATGTTAATCGATGAAATATGATGAGAATATCCTTAGTTAAATAGATATGCAAATAGTCAACTGCGAGGCAAATTCATTCAAATTTGTATTGTTTCTTCACATTGAGCGTGCGTTCAAAAGGGGACAATTCATCGCGTGCAAAGGGACTCTTGGAAAGAACAAGGTGAACCAGACGGGGTAGCTCACATCATTCAAATGCTGTGCTGAAGTGGCAAGATTAACATGTTCCTCCGCTGCAGCTTCCCACTCAAAATCCATTTTTAAAAGAGGAGTGATGATGAGGGGAGATGATGAGAGTGACAGTCAAGGGCGAGCCCTGTTAGGGTGGCGTTACACATCCCTGAAGAAGACATTGATGGAGGCTGAATATTATGCTGAAGAGTTCACGAGGGACGACAGCGCTTTGCTCCTGTCCCTCTATGACAGCTTGATCTCTCTCAGACACTCAGACCATGAATATGTTCAGCTCTTCAGTGTTAAGTGTTATCATATTAGATCATGACAAATAAATGCTGTGGTTTCTTCACGTGATTGAAATTCCAATTTGATGCATGGAAAATGCTCATGCACTGCGACTTGTTTGCCTTTATTTGTGCTTACTCTTCATTTCTATCTCACTGCACTTTACTCTAGACTACCCCGTCCCCTGCACATGTGCCTGCTCTCAGGCTACATCCAATGCTGAGGTGACCTTCAGGATACAGAAAGTGGCACACATGCATCTTGTCATTCCTATGTCTTTCTTTACCTTTCTGCAGGCACGGTAAGAAATGCGAGCGAGACTTTCCATCTATTTGTATTTACCTAAAATAGAGCCACAGCTTTACGAGCTCCAAATAAGAATTTTACTCCTTTGTTGCGAAATGTGTGGACCCTCGTTGGACTCTGAAATTTGAGTCTGCTTCTTTTCAGTTTTCAGATCTTGTTACTTCTCACACAGGTGTCAAGTCGGCTTTGTGTTTGTTTGTTTGCGTCAACTACTTCCCAGAGCCCTGTCCATCCAATCAGCAGGCAGCCCACCGGGAGCCTGGGAAAAATCAGTGATGAATATGAACCTCAAAGCACCATAAATTAGAAGACAATCCAGGTCTGCAAGGTCAAAGGGGTGAAGACAAAAAAGGAGAAACATTTTTCTTTTCACGGCCATCTAAGTAGACAGTTTAGATGTGTAAAGTTCGTGGAATTGAGGCCGACAGGGTTCTTCGAGCCCAGTGGGGTACTTATAATTTGTTGGGGGATGAAGAGAGTGAGAGAGCTGGAGAACAATGGCATTGTCCTTGTTGCACTAAAAGCCTGAGCTACTGCCACTGCCTGCCTCAAGAGTGCTAGTGGTAATTTGCTTTATGTTGAGTGGAAGCAGGATCAGGGATGAAGTGAGGCGTGTGTTAATTCCTCTGCGGGGATCACATGCCCTTATCAATCTCCAATCACAACTCCATCAGCAGGGGTTACATAACCCTTGAGTCATCGTCACGGCGACCACCCAGGGCCACTTTGCACTTCTGCCAAATTGGTGAGATTACAAGCAACTGGCATCATCTACGGTAATCCACCAGAAGCAAGATTCATGCTTGATCGGTACACAGGATCAATATGTTGTACAGGAGCAGATGGGGTGAGACTACTTTTAGTTCTCCTACGATGCTCAAATGACTTTTTTGCCTTCACCGCAGCAGCAAGACTACAAGGATTGATTATGGCTGTGATCAATAGCAGACAGACAATTACCTCAGAGCGGCATGAACAAAGCAAAACCTTAATCCAACATTCAGTAAGGAAGAGCTCACATGAAATACAAAATTAATTCAAAACATGAGATCAATAATTTGGCCCACATGTGTCCAGTTAACCGACATCCTCCGGCTTCATCCAGCATGACAGCGGCGAGGGAAAAAAGGAGACGGAGAGGCTGAGACACAGAGATGGGGAGAGCAAGAGAAATAGAAATTAGACACAGCTAATGCAGCAGGACACTAGCTTTGTACTAGTCATTGTGCTGTCCACTGTGCGATAGCTTCCCTCAAGCCTTGGTGCCCTTCGTTGGCTGTAATTTGCCGTTGTCACATTCGGTTAATATCCAGATTGTTCTACAGGCCACATCATACGAAAAGACTTCTACAGTTTCCCTATGCTTTCCCGTGGCTCCTGGTCAGAGGCCCAGCAGAGGGGCTCAATGGCTGAGGCAGCCCAGGGTGACAGCTCTCTCTGTTTGGGGAGGGCAGCTTGGTGGGGTCCTGGAGCCGCCAGAGGTTCTCAAGCGAGGGCCCCGTGGTATAGACAGCTATGAGGGGGCCCGAGGACAAGAGGTGGAGGGCCATTGGAGAGGAAGCGCATTTTTCGATGAAGGGTGTATTGTCACCACCCATCATCTCTCATTGCCCCGTCGAGAGTTGAGGGGCTCGACATTTTTCTTCTCAATTGCTTTCCTCCCTTCTCCCATATCACAGGAAAACATCACAGATGCATGAAAATATCAGAAAAGCACATGGCCACTTGCACACACAGCAGCCACACTAATGCTCTCATCGACTGAATAGATGCAAAGATCTATTAACTTCATGTCTGAGGAATTGGGGCCTCATAGGATTTTCCTCGGCCTCTAAACACTCCAGGCATCGGTATCATTGATATTGCTGGCCAGACACATTTAGACACAGCCGCCCATTCTCCGTGTCCCATCGGCTTTGATCTTCCATTTTCTCCTCTGCTGCGATTGATATTTACATTACATTACCAGTGAAACCCACACACGAGGGACCATATGCACATATACACATACACCCCCCCCCCCATCACAGAGTGGTACTGACACTTCCCAGAGGGGTCCTAGTGGCGGAAGACATCCTGCACATCAGACCACAGGGTCATCATTACTAGTGCACTAAATGGCAAAGAGCAGGCTCCATATCACTCATCTAACTGCTGTGAGAGACAGGACGAGGGGAGAGTTGTGTGTGTGTGCCAAGGCGTAGAGAGATTAAGAGACCGGGATGGGGGTGGGGTTATAAAAAGACAGAGATGGTGAGAAAAATAAATAAATAAATAGAGGAATAGCTGAAGAACTGCGGCAGTGAAAACAAAAGAAACAAAGACAAAGGCAGAAATGGGGTAACAAAGAAAAGGTAGGGATGTTGCAAGACAAAGACACAAAGAGAGCTGGGGGTGAGACAGATAGAGAGTGAGACAGACAAAGGGAGATGATCCACTACCTATGCAGACTACAGCAGGAAAATCCGACCGGCCTCCCCTCCCCGAGCAGAGCACTACATTACAGTAATGAGTGCAACCGCCAGAGTGACGTCATGCATCTATAGCATTACAGCAAAACTCATGTATAGGACAAAGAGAGTGAGGATGAGGAGGGGGGGTGGAGGGATGGAGAAATGGAGAAAAACAGGGCTGAGGAGAGGAGTGAGAGTGTAGCGGGATGTAGGGACAAGTGCGGTATACATGAAGGAGAAACAGAAGGGGTTAAAGACAAAGAAAACAGTGATGGGAAATTCATTTGTGCAGGCCCCTCCCTCGTTTGACTTGCCTGGCTTTGTTACATCTGCAGGTGGAAAAATCAGCTTGAAAACATATTAGATAACAGCCCTCACCCCCTTCCTCCCCCTCCACCCCTCATCACACACACATTAAATTCCCCTCCACAGTCCGGTTCACAAAAACAATGAAACACTTATGCACACATATGCATGTTGGTGGCTCCTCCACCCGACATGATTAGGATAATGAACGCAGCGACAAAAGGAGACCGCCAATTATCTGGTTCTTTAATCCTAATTGGCTGGAGATCACTATCACTCTCTAATCTGATGCACAATGCCTCCAAACCGGAGCACACAGAAAGAAATCTTGTGCTGAAATTATGTGACAATCAAGCTTATCCTGTATTCACGTATGGAAGGTAATTGAGGCACCCTTGTGCACATTCCCACAGTTCCATGCATTGACAACTGGGAGCTGTCCAGTTCAACCAGCCTTCATTTATTGGCCACTGAGCAGATCTGAGCAGCTGGTGGTGAAGTGCCTTGTTCAAGGGCACCTTGATGGTACACTGCAAAAAAAAAAAATTCCCCCTCCACAAACAAGAATTACATTGGGTAATGGAGAGAAAAGTACTAGAATCAAAGTAAAAAACTGGAAACACATTTAATAATGAAAATCATGCTCGACAAAATGTATCTTTGATAAGAAAAAATAGGATTTAAATCATCCTAATATGGGGCACAGTGGCTTTCTTGATGTTCCCTTTTTGCAGCTTAAAGCAGGTCTGAGAACACTAATAACAAGCCCACTTCTTTAATATGTAGGCTACTGCAGTGCAATTATTTATGCTTTTATTACAAGATTTCCAGACAAACTGTATATGACTTAAAACAAAAACATCTTTATTTTGCACGTGTCCACCATTAAGAGTTATGATCAATGTCTGCGTTGGCAGTTGAACCACAAGCTACTTGGCTGAAGTATATCACTGATGTTTCCAGAGCACAAAGACAGAGAGGCTCTTTATTTTAGGCAGGCATGTTTGGGGGCGACCTGAGGCGCTATGAAACAGGGGGCCTCTTGAGTGGGACCACCCCAAAGACAGCCCGCTGTCGGGCTGACACTGCGAGAGCCGCACAGGAATTTAGCGTGACAGCGGAAACAGCCTCTCCTCAGGTGGACATTCATAAATACAGGGCAAGGACACACACACACACACACACACCCGTCCAGACCTTAGCAGTGAACCCTGCCAAAGCTCACCTCCTTGTAACCTTGGTGGTGGGGTCCTAGGAAAATGTAAGCCTATCCTCACCTTTTGATCCTCAAAAATGTTCTCAGCCACCCTTGGACAGGACAGCCCTGTCAACATAGTGTCAGATTAACGCTCCTTTTATTGTCCGTTTCTCAAAGATCAAACATGTACGCTAACTATTAAATCTGAAGTCTGCCTTCCTTCAACTTCCAGCATCTAAACACGCCATTTCTAAGTTGAGTTGAATGTTTGAGTGCAACTAGTTGGTTCCTATAGCCTTGTTTCCTGGGGGCATGCTTAATAAAGGAGGACAAATTGGTAGGGGGTATTGGGGTCTTGGTAGGGACCCAGACAGGGCTCTTTACATCACGGTACCGATGCTTTGTTGAGAGTCCAAAAAAGCATCACAAGGCTAAAACGAAACCAAGGCAGCCATTACAACATCTAGTTGCTGTTGTCAAACTATAGACTGGTGCAGAAGCCAGGGCAGGCCTGTGCTTGATCAGCAGGGCCCCTTCAGCAGGCGTCCAACCAGAGCCAACCTGGTTGTGCATTAGTAACCAACTCAATCAACTGTACCTAAGGGCAGAACCATTCACTGGTTTCCGATCCAGATCAGAGAGGCATGCCTGTGAAGAAAGTCTGAACTCTGGTGACCTGGCAGCGCAGGATGAAACAACATGCATCCTGGCTCTACTTTCAGGTATTTCCGGAGTGCACCTTGGGCCCATTTTACAGTGAACCTACATATCGGCTTTCAAACTGAAAGTAAGTGAATTTGTGCGCTTAGGCGAACATTTGTGTTTGTGTGCACGCACACGCCTACGCATGTGCCATCTGCACATGTATGTCGTCAACATGTGTTTCTGGTGAGTCAATATAGATCTGCATTTCAAATAAACATAATGGGAAGCAGAGCAGGAGTGAATGAAAGCGAGAGGGGCAGAGGGGGTGGCGTATGGTATCTATAGGTGGGGAGGGGGGGGGAACATTCCTGAGGCCTGATGTAGGAGGTAAATTAAAAATATCCCCAGCTGCTTGGAGCGGGTCCAAGGCGGCTGACACACACCGCTCAGTCAGGGTGCTCGCTGCTGATCCAGTAAGCGCTCACTCACGGCCAATTATGCTTCCTGTGATGTGTGCTCAACCCTCCTGTGCCCCCCTCCCCGCCGCCCTGCCTCCACCCCTCTAGCAACACCAGCCAGAGAGAGAAAGCTGTCAGAGAGCTGGGATCAAACCTCCAATCAAAACGCTGGCTGTCACACACCCAGGTGATGATTAATGGCTTATATTCTCTGACCCCAAGAAGAAAGGAGAACAGAGGGTGAGCTACAGATGGGAGTTTTCAACTCATTACAAAAGCACAGCAACATGTGTAGCGAAGACCAGGCATCCTCGGTGTGTTCGTGCAGTCCAGCAACTGGCACTGGCAGGCAATTACGGTGTTGCGAGATGAAAGCTTCAGTCCCATTAAGAAAGCAAGGTTGTCGAGGTTTTCCTCACTTCCGGGCCAATTAACATGCAAGATACAAGGAATTTGCTATTCACCTGTGTCTCATTCTCTCGTACAGAAGACCAGAAGTTCTGCCTTCCTTCCTTTCGCTCTCTCTCTCACACACACAGACACACACTCACTCACAGTAAGGGTCTCGCCACTGGCGCCCAACCGTGTTCTGCGGTGGAAACCAAACACTGGCCTGTTTTGACTGGATGTGATCCTTGTTTCCGGGTGGAACGCTGCCAGAGGCGGATTGATGGCTCTCACCCAGTGGAGGACATTTACAGGAAAATCCTCCTGGCTGGAAATCTCCTTTTCATATTGGACTCAAAACACAGGGTCGCAGTCACGGCTGTGCCGGGGCAAAGTGCTCCCCAAGTGATAATGAAGGGAATGTTGCTGTGCATTTCGCCGCGCACACACACACACACACACACACACATTTGTACTCCTGTACTTCTGGGGGCCGTCATTGACACAATACATTCTCTAGCCTCCACTACATGCCTAGCCCTAACCTTTAATCTAACCTTCTAAACCTAATCTTTAAAGGGTAATTATGGTTTATAACAACTTGGGTCTTGTTTTAATAGATGACAGTGCTCACCAAAGCAATTGCTTGAGAGATTGGTCAGATGACCATGCAGATTGTAAGCAAGCCAACAGTTTAGAAACACCGTCTAGACTATATTATCTATAGGTAAAAACAGCAAGTGAGCTCATCTCAAATGTTGGTAACAGTCCCTCATTTCACAGAAAAAAATACGTGCATATGCACAACTACGGTGAGCATGGCAAGAAAAAACTGAACCAGTACAGTGTTCTGGTATTAATTGAACTGTTCACCTTGTTTTCTCTTCCAAATGAGCTAAACTGGGAGTTTGATTAAACCCTGTATGATCATATGGGTGCTTGCGTTTCTCCCATCTGACTGATGACTGAATGACATTACAGCTATGAATGATGGCCAGAACTACAAGAATGAGAGTTCCCTAATAAGCTTTAACATTAAAACTAAAACCAAATATTAACCCTCAAATGGCTCGTTAAAAATTGAAGTGACTTCTCGTTCCAATAAAACACCCTCACAAGGATACATGCACACACAGACGATTTGCAGTATGTGTTGCAGCACGGCTCCTCTGTGAGCACGGACGCACACACACAGCTTCCCCGTCACATTCCTCCTCAGCAGCAGGAAGACAAAGACGTTACTTCCGCAGTGGATCGATAGCAAGACGAGACAGACGCACACTGAGAATAAAAGTAGCAAAGAGAGAGGTAGGGAAAGCTAAGAAGAGGAGAGGAAGGGGGGAAGAGGTTGGGCAGGATGTGGAGAAGGGAGAAAATGACAGACTGAAGGTTACACAACGTATACAGATACTCAACGTGCACAACGCCACGCAGTTAATTTGAACAGTGTTATTAAAAAGGTGTTAGATCATCTTTGGAAACATATACACACCAATAACGATCAATTTAATACCACTAGCACTTGTGGTTTGTTAATAGTATATTAGGTCTTACTTGCTTGTGTTATCATCACTTGGTTTGGCAACACAGGAGGAGAAATAATGTTGATACACAGAGAAAGATGGGCAGGAAAAAGTAGAAAAGAGAACAAGAAGAACAGAGAGATGGAGAGTAAGAATAAGTAAGAAAGGAGGAGGACAGAGACGGGGAGTGGCGACAGTGATAGAGAGCGAGCAGACTCCTGGGGCAGCAGGAGAAGCGAGTCCATCGATCCAGGACAGTGAGCTGGCTCACATTTCACCTCCTCAGCAGTAACAGCGGCGCTTTGCCATGGAACTGAGCCCTATATCCCGTCTGGACAGGGTCACCTCCACTCTATATGTGTGTCTCTGTGTGTGTGTGTGTGCGTGTGCGTGTCAGAAACAAGAAAACTGAAAATAGATATTTAGTCTTGAATTCATAAAGTTTGACTTTCCTTACATAAAAAGAGGCGTAATAATCATTTCACTTGCTTACATTGTACATCAAATTCGTTTTTAATTATTTAAAAAAGGATCTTGATAGAAATGTATAAAAACAGGAAGGACGAGGAAAGCAAATCTTAAAAAGCACAACACTAGACTAAATGATATTTTTAGGCCATGACGCTATTCACAGCTAATTTACAATGAAGGGTGTCCCAGACAAGGAACCCTGTGAGCGGCTGGTTTTCGTTGCGCTGCTGTACCACCACACGGCATCTGTCCAATGTGGATCGTCCCCCAAGTCACATGCCATCCTCATCAGTGGGAACTGATAACCTGAATGAATCGCATGCATCCGTAAGTGGTGGGCCGTGAGGGGGACAGGTCTCGGCTCTCAAAGCCTTCCAGTGTCATCCGAGACGGCCAAGCCATGTGACAGACGACCGAGCATGTGGCATCTCTCTGAGCCCTGACCCAGAAACCTTTCCCCTATCTGCCCCTGCTGGGGCTAACGGATGGCCCAGAACCTCACTGACCACTAGCCACTGGGGCTTTTTTGTGTAAGTGGTCAATCAGATCAGAAAAGGTCACGCAGGGGTCAGAGCAGAAACAGGGGAACTTTGACCCTCCACTGCAGGACGCAGGTTGTGGTATTTGGGGTGGGTGTGTAGGAGAAGTGATAAGACTGAGACTTGCAGGCAGACGACAGATGAGAATGATACAAAAGTTAGCAAAGAGTATGAAGACAGACCGCGCAGACAAGCTAAAAGACGGAGTAGACAATGGACTTCATCAAGTAATAAAAGTATCACACTAATAACTTTCATGTACTGTAGACATACATTAGTGAGGCTACAACGGTGAGCAGTATTCAAGACGGGCTTACTTAGGGACAGAACTGTATTAAATAATGTTTGATTCCAGAACTCTTAGCACTAAGCCTGGATATACTTTCTCATGGCTAACATGATAGCAAAGCACTTGCCTAACAGCCCGTAGCCTAAGCGGAGGCAAGAAAACAGGGGCATCCCACTGACGTTCTTTATTCCTGCTACATGTTACATTCAGTTGCAGTTTAGCCATCGTTTGGTCCAGCAACTCCCGGGTGCTTTTTCTAGGCTACATGCTTGACTTTATTCACCAACCCCATGTTTATTTTGGCTCTCTGCCATTTGCAACCGGGGGGTTAGTGTCCATTTCTTTCTGCACTGAGCTGCTAAAAGCTGAGATTTTTTTTTTACTATTCTCAGTGTAAGCTGCAGTACTAGCAACTATTTCCAGAAGGCTTTGCTGAAGGCATCACCAAGATATTTCAGACATTTTTAATGCCGCAGAATGCAATTTGTTTCACAGCCATACTGTCCAAAGTATGAAAGATATCTATGAAAACCAGTTGGAATGATAAAGCCTAGAACGATTTACCAAGCGCATGAATGTATTGACATTTATGTCATGTTTCTGCATGTACATTTTCCAACTGAGTCACCCATAAGGTTAGAGAAAATCTACAATCTCCCTGGCCAGTCTTTTCATATCTTTCCAGGAGGAGCCTGCGGGCCAACTAAGGACTTTTATCTGGACTCAACCCAAAATCTTTTCAGGATCAGTTGAGTTTATACCCCACCTGACGAACATGACCACCCAGCAGGCCAGTGACATTTACAGTGAGCCGTTTCAGCCCATTAGCCAGCATGAGATCCTCATGCTGCGGCACCTCGTGAGCGACATGACCAGCGGGTCCAGGATTTAACTGAACCCCAACACCACCATCACCACCTCCTCTACTTCTGCTGGAAAAGTAAAAGCTTAGTACTGTAACAGGAGGAGGAAATACGAGTCCCCCGCGGATTCTCTCCTACTGTTATTCCTGCTACTATTTCACACGAAATCAAGGCTGATGACACGACAAAGGGAAACCGTGGCCGACAGCTCACGTCCTATATTAGGCAGCAAGTGAACATTTTGTCCTCGAAGTTGATGTGTTGAAGCAGGAAAAATGGGCAAGTGGAAAGATGCGAGCAGACAGGGTCACGGGCCTTGGCTCACTGATGCGAGCGGGGAGCGAAGGCTGGCCCGTGTGGTCCGATCCAACAGAAGAGCCTCTGTAGCTCAAACTGCTGAAAAGGTTCATGCTGGTTCTGATAGAAAGGTGTCCGAACACTCAGAGCATCGCAGTTTGTTGCCTATGGATCCGTGTAGCTGCAGACCGGTCAGGGTGCCCATGCGGTCTGAATGTTATGGCTGATCGGTGTATATTTTAATCCTCATGACTTTACCAAGTCTTGGGCAGCACTGTAGACAGTTTCATAGAGTTCACTTCTTACACGCCACAGCCTGAACTACTGAACTTACACTGATCCAAGGTCAGAGGTAAAGGCCACAAAGGACTCGTCACGCAGGATTGGCTTCAGAGCCCGAGGGACACAGCTACAACATCACTAAACCAATACCTCCCTGGTCTCAGGTCAGAAATTAAACAAGGTAAAAGAGGGGCTACAGTATGATTTGGGTCTGTGGCAGACGCTTCTCACTGGGAGTTTATTTTTGTTCAGAGCCGTACGACTCGCATGCAATCACAACATCCATGTACATAACTGCACATGAACACTTTCAAACATAAACACACACATTAGTGATTGACAAGGAAATTCCTCTGACCCTCATTCGCCATGTTGCGTTTACGTCTTCTACAATCCTTGAAATTATGTTTATTTATACTTTTCTTTTTCCCTCAGCTGCAGACAAAAAGACCTTTCACTGCGATGATCTGCACATTTCCTTCTTACAGCCTCCACAACGTTATTAATGGTCTCTTACAGTAAGTGTAACATAATTAAAAGACTTTTTTTCAGTAAAATTAGCCCACTAGAAGTCAACTCTCCCTCTCTGACCATCTGGCTGGTCAAACAGATAGTAGCCTCAAAGGTCAAGGCAGCTATGGTCCATCATGACCCTGTCAATATCACTGCTGCACTTATCTGTAATGAAGACACTTTGTGAGGCTGATAGTCAGGTGGGGGGTCGTGGACCGCGTGCTATGCGCAAGTGTGAGTATGTTTGTCTTTGTACGCGTGAGCGGTGACTGTGTTCAAATGACAGCGAGGATCGCAGCTAGGATTGTGCCCTTGAAATACTCACCAGTTGAGGGTGCGCCAACGGTGTGTTTGAGTACACAATGAAAGACTAAGTAAGTATGCCGCCTGGCTCTGGGAGTTATTACACCCTGGGTCCTTGACTCACTGACTAAGTAAGACAATGTATGCAGGAGTAGCGGAGCCTATAAAAAGCCCTGTTGGAATGAAAGTGGGGCTGTCCTCCCTGTAGCTAGCTGCGATAGCGTAGCCATTCCTGCACTGGAGCCAGATTATAATGAAACACTGGTGTCAGACAGGAGACAGGGGAAAGAATCAGGCCTGTGGAACACAGAGCTAATAATAGCAGCAGAAATGGTGCTATTCCCACCACTGGCTGAGGAACCATCATCACACTTCTACACACACACACACACACACACACACACACACACACACTCAGACAGACATACACACACACAGGCTTGGTACGTAGTTTGAACAGTAACCTGATCAAGCCACCACAGAAACCAAAGCAATCAAGAATCAAAGCAAATCCAGCCTGCGTACAGTATGTGCATGAGCCGCACAAATGTGAGTGTGTGCAGGCGTGTGTGTGTGTGTGCGTAGGGCGTAAGGGCGGGCAAGCCAACGATAAATAGAAGCAGAGTTCGGTGAAAACCACTTTTCCCTCCATAAAGCAAGAAGCGCATGCCTCTGATGTGCCCTACCAGGGAGGAAAGGGAGGAAAGAGGGCTTTTCATTCAGCATGAGGAGATCTGTCTCTTCTCCTTTAGACCCTCATTTCCCCCCCTTGTCTTTGTGCCTAGAGAGCATCTGAAGCCCATTCTCTCCCTCCCTTCCTTCCCCTCTCCATCACCCGCAAATGTAACATCTCTGTCCGCGAAAAAAGACGAAAGCCCCCCCTAATTGTACCCAGCCGTCACTGAGACAAAAGAGGTGAGCAGATTGGGAGAGGAGGAGAGGAGAGGAGAGGAGGAAGGCAGGGGAAAGGAGTGAGAGGAGGAGGGAAGAAAGGGAAAAATGAAAGATGTGTTTGTTCAGTACCACAGGCTGACACATCTCTCTTATCTCTTGCCCAGCCAAACCATATGCCCCTAGGCCACAGGGGGGAGGGAGGGGCGCAAGATGCGGTGTAAGTGCGTGAGGGGCCGGGGGAGGGGGGGTTAGATTAACATATGTCTTTGCAGGACGCAGGAAATCATAAAAGAGGCGCATGCCATGCGTACTGTAGGTAAAAGTTATTCAAGGTCAGCCAGAGATCAAGACAGAAACATAAAAAGATGAATAGAAATGAAGAGGCGACACTGAACAGATACACGGCGAGGCACTGACACTGAACCAAAGGGGCTTCTGCCGAGACCGGCACGCCTTGCGCTCCCCTACAGCTTCCCAGTCGCCTGTCGACCACACACGCCGCCTGGCACGGCGCGGTCGCCAACGCCACACGACACAGAGCCGCAGTCAAAGCCTCAGACACTCCAGCAGCAGGAGCCATCAGACATGGCTACGTGGAAGAAGAAGAAGAAGAAGAAAAAACAAACAGTTTTGATTATACACAGGCATTCACTCTCTAGAAACAAAAGCGGACACAAATTGTGAATGTCAAACAGCAATTTTGACGGCTACTGTATTTGGGAAACGTTCTGTTTGGTTAGTTTTGAGTTACCCGCCGGAGCCCGAAACCTGCCAAGACTTCAGCATATAGCTACGGGTTTGATTTGTTAAGTTGAACGGTGAGTTTAACGTACACAGTAGTATCCTGACTCAGTGACCGGAGCACTGAATGTGTGTGTGTGTGTGTGTGTGTGTGTGTGTGTGACTGGTCCCACATGTTCAACTCCCGCTGAACCGTGCGTCCGATTCCCCTGTTTATTGACGGGAAACTGATCCCTTTAAGGGCTTCATTCATGCTACATTACGGGGTAAATTCAATAGCCAGCAGAATCGCGCTTTGGTCATTCACCTTCTTGCCCTGGGTGATTTTCACATGTTAGATGTCTGCCTGTCCCTGCGTTTTCCTTCACAGAAGCCATTCTGTTTCCCAGCGCTCTGCTGCACAGCATCACTTTGAACAAACACCTCCAGCTCGGGCCGCTGTACGCGCCCAGAGGGCTGGTGAAGTTGGTTTTATTTTATTCAGCGTGAGGTTTATGCGCTTTTAATAGGCGCTGAAATGTATATGGGCTGGGTTTCTATCTGCTTGATCCCAACGTGTGACTCCACATTACTGGAGCACCAGCATGTGTAAACCCCTGGAAAACACGCGGCTCTAGGAATAGATCCAAGTGTGTGCGCGCGTGTGTTTAAGTCGGTGTGTGACCAGCTATCTGCAGCTCATGGTGTGGATTTACAGCGTGCCTCCCAAGTATACTTCCGACCCATCACACACACACACACACACACACACACACACACA
>JAVQJF010102643.1:0-29768 GCA_036023855.1 Gadopsis marmoratus
AAAATCTAGAATAAAACCTTCCTCATTGTTTAAACTAAAAAGGGCAGACTTGGCACAATGATGGTGACCCGTACACGTTGTTACAGACCAGCAGAATGCACTCAGTCTTGGGTCGATCACTGCTGGCCTCACTGTGCTTGTAAATCATTGATTAACTTTGCTGAGAAATGCTCCAATTTTACAAGCTACACCAACAGTTTACCATTTCCTCTGACGCTGGCTGATTGTTTTCAGTTGCTGGTTTCGTTCACTAAGAAAGAGCAGCAGAGCCTGTTTGTCTCAGAAACCCCATCGCCCTGGGAAAGTAGATGAGCCTGAGGCATGGTGACTCACGTGTACATCTAATGTTTACAAAGTCGAAATAAATACGCTCATAAGCACACAAACCCTGACAGGTTGTCACTATATGTTCCGCCATGAATGCAAATTTGCATTTATTTCCCCTTTTTTGTCTGTGTCTACTGTGTTTGATAAACTTTTTTCTTTTACAGGGACTCTGGCAGCGGGTGAACACAGTTTCCCTTTCCAGTTTCTCATTCCAGGTGAGTGTGGGATTAACCTCAACGGCCCATTTAAGATTATTTCTCCGTATAAAGGGCACACCCTCAGTTCCCATAATGGTTCGCTCATGCTTTATCAGAGGCCCAGATGACATCAGAGCAATGCAGGTGTGATAACCTCTGATAACAATGCACTTTTTCCTAGTATGCGTATTTACAAAGTGATAAGCTCTAAGCCCATTGCCTCCGACACAAAGCATATGCACACAGATCTTTGCTCAATCCACAGTCAATCTTTAAGAGATTTGGGAGGAACATGCCAATTATGATGCCTCAGCATGATAATGTATCTTTATTCCACATCTCACTTTAACCTTCTAAATGCAGCTAAGTTGATTTTTCCAGAAGGCTGACAAAACCTTGCAGCGCCCCGATCATGCAAGTAACACCGAGATCAGCTGATCACATGTGAGGGCCCACACTGTGAAGTGTCTCTCTGGTATCTTACGTTCTCTCAGGCGTAGGCTGAACTACGGGGGGGTTGGATTATTTTTAGTTCCTCTCCTGTTGTGCAGCCACTGTTTAATTGGTCTTCATGCCGCCATGCTTCACCCCTCCCCTCCTTTCAAGCCCTCAGACTTGAGAGCATCAGCACAGGGCATGTTAACTATCATGTAGTGGTAAGTGGCTCATTGGAGAATCAAGTGTCTCCTACTGCCCCCTGCTGGTACAGCAGACAAACTGATAGACAGCCTGTTTATCGTTATCATATAGACTTGCAGCAAATCAAATCTTTAGGTAGAATAAGCCAACCTGACATTTAACACAGGATTTAAAGAGCTGGTGATGATAATGAGGGTTTTATCCTCCTTGAGAAATGTTCGTGTGTGGGTATAAAAACTTGTTGGCATCAAAACACCTAGAAAATACAATCATGGTGATGTGATAGATTTTCTAAAAATTCAATAAGTTCATAAAATAAAAGCAAAAATTCCGCTATCTTGGGAAGGTTGCACTGTCTTGAATAATGACAATTAAGTTAAATTGTAAACGTTTCAATGCCTCTCCAAACAGTTTCAACCAAAACTGAACACTATAGCCTTCTTTATGGCAGGACTGTTTTTAGTAAGGTGTACCCAATGAACTGCACATTTGTCAAAATAAATTATAAACGTATACACCTAGTTTGGTAATTGTGTATCATTGATTACTGTATGTCGGGTTGTTTGGTAACAAAGTGTCAGTTTTATGCTGTTAAAAACCTGCAGAGATCAGGTAGTATAATTTAGTTCATTGGAGAAATTTGTCAGTTCTTTAACTATTGCATGTTTCTTTTTTTTTTTTTTTTACAATTTAATGTCTTGCTGCCACTGTCTTTGATTTACAATAGAACCAATTCTACTGTAAATAATAGTAGAGTTCAGAGGGCTGAGGCTCACAAGTGGGTAGTTAGCAGACGTAGCCGTGGGTAATGACAGTACTGTTTTTAACAAAGCTGCACAGGGAGGGACTAACAGAATTTATTTGGACAAACCCAGCCCAGTTATCTGTAGTCAAGGTGTCAGGTGTTGTTCTGGCCTGATCATGAGGGAGGGAACAAAAAAATTCAAAAAGGAAAAGGAAGACGTAAGCTGAGATAAATCAGTACAAGGACACTTGGAAGGATAAATGGAGTTGGGTAAAGTGGTTGATGGCCTGATTCCAAAGCGACACGAGATACAAGTTCAGGAAGAGAAGAGAGATCAAAGGAGATGGAAAAAGTGATGCACTTTAATAGAGTGCTATAAACTTTGATCTTTTGTAGATGAGCCCCTAGATATCATGCAAGCTTTGTTTTTATACAAATAAACAGAATAAAACTTAATAACCAGTGAGCAGCTTATTATCATATTCCACAGCGGAAGACAAAGACAGCGTTAAAATCCCCAAGTATCCTTCCATCTCACTGTTGAGCAATTTACTTCCCTATTTAGCAGCTATATCCTTCTCTACTTGATTTGTACAGCACTGACATCAAGATCTAATTTCAGAATTTTTATTTTAGTCGAACTACATGTGTGAACTTAAGCACAGTTTGAAAAAAGGTTACTTACTAAGTCTTGGTTGTCGAGAAATTGATTTGGTTATCTGCAGGTCAAAGGTCAAGGTTGAAACTGGGATTTTGGATGAAGAATGAAACATTTTTAGACTACTAAGTCATTGTCTCAACAGCATTTCAATTACAATATTTCAACTTGTAATTAGGAACTGAGGCAGACTAACATAATAATTTACATGTTGTTGAGATGATTTTATAGTTATACATTTTATATGTAACCTAGGCATCCAGACATCAGACATGCATAGGTGTCAAGACCTCTTTTGACCTGCAAATTAACAAGTGCTTGCTAGGTTCCTAGATACACAAGTCCATACTGAAAAGGAAATGTTGAAATGAAGTTAGCACAACAGCAGCATCTGTCAGAGGAAGGTTTTTGTCTGAGCACAAAGGAACAACTCGGGCTACACAATCCTCGGCCACTTTGAGCCACCACGAGCCGCTCACTCTGGTGTGTCTCCAGGGCAAGTCAGCCTGGTGCTTCATTCTATCCTCTGTCGGTGCGTCCACAGCTCGGTTTCCGCCACCAAGCTGTCAAGCTGCAACAACATCCCGCCTCTCGTGGTTAATTCCTATTGACCGCAGCAGCAGACTTGTTCTATCCCTGGAGCAGCTGCCTGACGTGCTGACATTAACATCTGAATGAGGATTAGGGGGGGGAAAAGAACGCTTTAGAATAGTGAGGGTGAAAGAGTGGTTCAGCTATTATTTTGACAACACGTTAATCACCTTTTCAACATCCTGTTTGGTCATTTATATGCAGATTGTTTGTACGGATCACAATATCACAAGAGGTTGTGAGTCTGATGTGTCCTCTCCTCTGGCTCTGAACGGTGTTATTTTTATCTCAGTCTTCTTAAATTCCTACCCTCCAGCCTTTCCCCGCCCTGCTTCCTCCTTCCGTGCTGCTGCCCTTTTCTTCGAACCACAAAAACAATCCGTGGCTTTCCATTCGAGATGAGATGTGCAGGAATTAGTCTGAAAGGTTCCTCCCGTCGTGTGATAGCTCTGATAAAGGAACTGCATTAACAAGGATGCAGATTTCAACTGTCTTCTCTCTTCTAGTAATAAAATGAAACCACGTTTTAACCTGATTAATCTAGCTTTTTCAGGCAAAGCATTAATGCCATCATTTATTAAATATGTGTTAATTGACTGAGCTTCTGGTGCAAAACAAATGAAACAATCGGTCAAACCTTTTTACCTTTTTCTTTAGTTTTTCTTCAATTCTTTATCTTTTTTGATTAATAAATCAAACGTATGGGCTCTAGCAGTCCTTTCGTCAGTCATTTCAGCCAAAATGTCAGTAACTGTCTTCAGTGTTAAACTAATGTCCCCCAACCCTCTCTTCAGTTGCCGCCCCGACTTCCTTCGAGGGACCATTTGGGAAGATTGTTTATCGTGTGAGGGCGGCTATCGACACGCCCCGCTTTTCTAAGGACTACAAAGCCCAGAAGCCCTTCTACCTACTCAACCTGCTCAACCTCAATGAGGTCCCTGACATTGAAGTAAGTGTTTGGTGCACACATCTTGCTACTTTTTAATGATCTCTATGCTCATGTTATTCATTTTCACACTGAAATGTTGCAGTTCTGTTCTTGCTGAGTAAATCCAGGATTGAAGGAGAAGATAGGACTTTAATGTATCTCTTTATTTGATCAACCTTAGTCTTGGTCGAGGCTTATTTGATTTCATGACAGAGCAGGATCTAATTCATCTTATCCTTTACGCCCCATGCATTACTTACTTATCATTCACTCTCTTCCCGTCACAACTGTCATAGAGTTTCCTGATACTCTGGAACTAAACAGGAACAAATTATCAGCACAGCACCAGCTAATGAGTCTTCTTAATTACTAGCAACACCCAAACAAACATTTATCCTGCGACGCTGTCTCTGCAGGATCTGAGCTACGCTGTGACCACCAAGAAGTTCAGCTACCTCCTGGTGAAAACGGGAACCCTGATGCTGAAAGCTCACAGTGACCTGAGGGGTTACATCCCCGGTCAGGTCATCAAGTTGTCCGCTGAGATCCACAACAAGTCTGGGAAGGACACAGGATATGTATTGGCCAGTCTTTTGCAGGTAGTGTATTGAATATAATTAGTAATAATTATATTTTATTACCACTACAGCTTTCTCTTAACAGGTTAACTTTGGAAATATGATTTTGTTCTTTTTTTTCTCTTTATTGAGTGTTAATTATACGAATAAATATAGGTCATAAAATCATTGAAAAAAATTAGAAACTTGATGCTTGACAAAGACCATAAACACCATCTCATCGCTCCAGCTCAGATCTATGTTTTCACAGTCTTTGCCCTATACCATATACCGTTAGTATATGCACCGGCGGTGTGAACTGCCTCCTGGAAATTTTCATTATAAAGGATATTGACCTTTTAGAGATGTATTATAAATCTCTGTTGGGACTCCTTTCATGTGGGAGCCCATAAAATCTCTGTACTGCGACATAACACTTTTCCTTCCAATAAGCTAGAGGTGGGGGAAGTGGTTTGAAGTCGCACCTTTTTATGCCCGTGTCTGTTTTTTTTTTCCACACCAGAAAGTGACGTACAAGACGAAGCGGCCTGTGTTTGACCTGCGGACCATAGCAGAGGTGGAGGGAGCCGGAGTGAAGGCAGGAAAACACGCAGAGTGGAGAGAACAGATCATCGTCCCTCCTCTTCCTCAGTCAGCGCTGGCCGGCTGCAGCCTCATAGACATTGACTATTTCATTCAGGTTTGTGTGTGTGTGTTTAAAAATTATACTAGGTTGATGGCAGCTTCACAAGCCAACACAATGCATTTAAATGCTGACAGAATTATTAACTATACTTGTCCTCTGAACAGAGTTCGTTATATTAACACTGTTTACTAAGACTTGGGGGAAGACTCAACCATATTCATAGCAGAGGTCGCCGAGGTAGTCAAAAAGCTCCTCGGTGGCAAGGCGCCAGGTGTGGATGAGATTCGCCCCGACATGCTGAAGGCTCTGGACGTTGTTGGGCTGTCTTGGTTGACACGCCTCTTCAGTGTCACGCGGAGGTCTGGGACAGTGCCTGTGGACTGGCAGACCGGGGCGGTGGTTCCCATCTTTAAAAAGGGGGATCGGCAGGTGTGCTCCAAGTATCGGGGGATCACACTACTCAGCCAGGGTGCTGGAAAAGAGACTCTGACCGATTGTCGAATCTCGGATCCAGGAGGAGCAATGCGGATTCCGTCCTGGCCGTGGCACAGTGGACCAGCTCTTTACCCTTGCAGGGCTGCTGAGGGGTTCATAGGAGTTTGCGCACCCAGTCTACATGTGTTTTGTAGACTTGTAGAAGGACTTTCACCGTGTCCCTAGGGTGGTCCTGAAGTATGGGGTACCGGGGAGGTTGCTACAAGCCATCCGGTCCCTGTATGACCAAAGTGTGAGCTGTGTCCGCATTCTCTGCTCAAAGTCAAACACATTTCCAGTGGGTGTTGGACTTCGCCAGGGCTGCCCCTTGTCGCTGATTCTGTTTGTGATATTCATGGACAGGATCTCAAGGAGGAGAGTGTGCAGATTGGTGCAGCATCAGCAGTATTACAGGTGCTGTACCGGACCGTTGTTGTGAAGAAGGAGCTGAGCCGGAAGGGGCCAATTGAGCCTGTCTTTGGCACTCAACCCCCAAGCCCATTGACTCCTACTGAACGTAAATCTTGAAAAACAGCTCACAAATATATAGTTCCATTTTTAAAGGGGGGGGTCCTAAAACAGCTGGGCATTGTAGTTGTCATTAAACGTAAATAGCATATTTGATGGGGACTATTTTTACCTGCGGGTTAATACACATTTGGTGATCTAGTGAGTATTTACAGCAGCAGGACGGTGTATGTGATCAAATCAAAATAATCTGGTGTGTGTTGTCAATGTAACTAATGTGTATTTAATAGTTTTTGGACAACAATGGAGCTCTGTGGCATAATAGGCAGGCTTTAGATACACAGACAATACTTCTTAGTACTGTAAAATTATTGGTGTCTGTCTTTTTGTTGAATTTATTGACAATAAGAAAAATATAGAATATCACCAGTTTTATCCGTCAAGGCTCATTGTTATTGGTTTTTTATGTTTATTACAGAAACTACCCAGATTTCAAAAAGGAACTGATCTGTTCAGACCACTTTTCCCCCCAAATGTTATGTTCTCACGAATCGAAAAGTTGTGCTTCCAGTTTCTGTTCACTAGTTTGCAGTTTGCAAAATAGCTGCTGAGTCCGTTTATAAGTAAGATAAGAAAGAAACAGTAAATGATTCAACTGCAAAGGGGTTGTGTTCCAAATTGTATATTTCAAATCAGATTTTCTTTATTTTATTTAAATACTTTTTTTAATGATGAATCTTAAATAAAAACAAAATGTAATGAGCCTTGACTATATTGCCGTATAAATGTAAAATCGAATTGCAGCCTGTGCTCCAGTGAAAAGTCATATTTGTGTTACAGGTGTCCCTAAAATCTCCAGACGCAGTCGTCACTCTGCCCATCTACATTGGGAACATCGCTGTGAACTTGTCTCCGTCGAGGCCCATCCCCTCCAGTCCAGACCAATGCACTACAACCATGATACCCAGCTCGGCTGGCGTGATGCCCAGCGCCCCGCCAGCAGAGGAGGAGCCAGAGGAGGAGCTGTGTGCAGGGGGCGTGGCCAGTGAGGAGATTCCTACCAAGAGTCACTCTCAGCAGGATCCCTCAGGTCAGTCAGTCACCATGTCCCCCAGCGCCTTCAGCCATGCGCCCGGTGCAGCCCTTCCTCCTAGCCACAGACTGCCCGATGCATCGGCTCCCCTGTTCTGTGTGTCCACTGGGGCCACCATACCTTTCTTCACCGAGGGAAACGTGACTCCTGTGCCCACTTCCTGTTCTCTCATCCTGCCTCCAGAGTACAGCAGCTGGGACTACCCTCATGGTTAGTTCTTCAAAATGTCTTGCACATGCACAGATGCACACAGCGACACACAGTTTGGTATAATGGGTCAGTCGATGCTTTGATGATCTTTTTATGTTTTCCACTCAATCAAATTAAGTTTGAGTCGTCTGAAGCATTAGCACACCAGAGCTGTGGGTACGAATTTATATCAATTCGTCAAAGACAAAACCTGTATGGGTATCTGCTAAAATGCTAAATTCTGTAATGCAGCTTTTTACTCATGCAGAGGTACTGACATTGCCAAAATGTCTTAGCATGTAGAAAATGTAAAAATTAATTTTTTTTGTGTGCAACGAAGTTCAGGTTGATCTTACAAGCCAACACAGCATTTGGTTTTGTCTGATGTCCCCACAATGGCTGGCAGCTGAAATGACATTTCTTTTGAGGGACAATGTTAATCTTAGGGCACCAGTTAGTTTGATGCTCTCATTATAGACCAGTTAGTGAAGACAGCTACCTTTTGAATTTCAAATTAAAGGAAGTGATGGATGACCTAACCATACTAGTGCTTCCATATGCATGACTGCTAATACAAGGAGTTATACCAGAACTCAGTAACTATAATATGTAATCTATAATAATTCTATAACCACATTGTAATGCCATTATTATTACAGCAACCTGTGTTCACTCTTTCATGTCAAAGCTGAAAAGTGGCAAACTTCAACTATTTACAGTATTATTGACTTTTTTTTTGTCTTTGTGTGTCACAGAGCCCCCACCCACTTACGAGGAAAGCTGCAGTAGCGCCAACTCCAGTTTCAACAGTAGACAGTAGAGAGGAAGCAGGTGATGAAGCAACATGACCACGCCCACCCACACCTGTCTGCACTCGCCTCTTGTCAAATCAGGACAGAAACATGCTGGTTTAAAGAGGATGGACCATCACCCCACCCCCAAACACCGCAAAGATTGTTTTTCTGTCCTCCAATAAGTAACACAAAGGGATCATATCTGATATTGAATATAAGTTTAAATTTCACCTCATGTCCCTCCAGGTAGTGTCAGACAGAACAGGTGAACATCACTGTGCCTAAAAGAGGTGTGTTGGATTATCATACAGCATTTAGAAAATGTTCAGTGATTGGACATGTTCCTTTCATGGGGCAGTGTAAAATCTGTTTTGTTTTTTTCAATAATTGTTTGCATCTGTGATGCCTTGAAAATTATATATAATCATATTTGACAAGATCAAATGGCCTTTTTTTCAGTCTTCTTCCAATCGTGCACTAGTTATTATGGCCCCCTGCTGTCTGTCTTTCTCAGTTGTCCTCGTCATGAGCTAGGCCGAGCTGTCTTCATGCTGGATATTGAAAGGAGAACTTAGTGCCAGAGGTTGTGGTTTGTCTGTGAAGCTAGTTAGAAACCCCTGTGTGTAAGAGTTTTCTGTGATTATAGCATCTTTAAAGTTATTCTAATGGTTTAAGTCTTTGTTTGAAGAAATGTTACAGTTCCAGTGAAAATGAGTGCAGTCTATGTATGTGTACAGTAGCAGTACACATTTGATGTACTGCTGTCTGCTAGTGTCTTTTTATTTTTTATTTTTTTTGTAATACTGCCCGTCAAGAAATTGGTCGAATCTTACACATAGTGGTTTTAAAGACAAATAGTGTCTCAACAACTCCTCTCAGTTGTGTGAACTTGATTCAAAATAGTTGTACAAACTCCAGTCACGTAAAATCTGTATATTTTTAAACACTGTCTTTAGCAACATGAATATTTACATTTTTATGTTTAAAAATATGAATGAGTTAAAGATAATTTATGTTGAGAAAATGAAGCACATAAATATAATTAAAAGAATGATATATCATCTCCATAGCACCACCCTGTGCTGGCTCATCTAACTGGGAGGTTTTCTTTTGACACCAGTTTTGTATTCTGAGGACAGCCTATCTGCAGATGATTCTCATCTTTCCTGCAGCTGGATATGAGGACTGCAGCACTGACGCTGTCTTTCTCTGCCCTCTTGTGGTCATCACTGGCACAAGCTTGATCTCATCTTAGTCTTGAAACTGGAGCTTAACATAATCAGCCAAGCAAACTGAAATACTTCACTGAGTTCCTGCTTCTTCAATGCACCGACTGAGGTCTGCTGTACAATTCAAGACATCTTATTTTCTGTTCAACCATTTGTTGAGCAGAACTGATCAACGGATCATATGTCTTTTTGAGATGTGATGCATGTGCTGATGCAGCTGTCAGTCTGAATGAGATTGTATGTTGGTTTGTCTCCTATTTGTTGCCTTAACTTCTTTTCAGTGTTACATTAGTGAGATGAAATATCACTCTGTGCAGATGATACATGATTACAATTTGAGTGCATGGGATTCTGAGTGCACATCTACTGTGTGTGTGTGTGTGTGTGTGTGTGTGTGAAAGAGAGAAAGATTTGGACAAGATGTTAATTTCACCTGAGGTCTGTTTTCACTCAAACAATTTCAGATTTGTTGGTTTGTTAGAGACATTTTTGTTTGCCTGTGTACAAGGGCTGGGTGATAATTGAACATTTTTAACTTTTAATCATATTGCGATATGATCTCATGTTATCATTCCACACATTTCTCTACAAAATTTCTCCACAAAAGTTTTGTTTTGCACATATGAAGCATTTTAACAGTTTAATACATTTCATTGCTTCAAACATCAGTAAATTTGATTATTTAATATCTGATTTAACACACATTTGTCAAATTCTGTTGTGCCTTGATGGCAGAAAATATCCATATATACAGTATGTATTGATTTCAACCATATCACCCATCCCTACTGTGTTGTAAAAGCATCAGCACATATTTGTTGTCACTTTTCTGTGGTAAAGTGATGCCACTGAAAATCTGAAGCACAACTAATTTACGAATTGTATGTGTGTGTGTCACCATTAGTACAATATCATGGTCCATTCTGTGACTTCAGAAAACAATCAGTGTTGGTTTGTGACTGTGGATCATGTTGCCACATGTTTTCCAGAATTTGTATTTTATTTTGTGAGGCCGATCTTCTCTGGAATTTCCACAGACAAAACCGCTGTTACTGTTAGAAACACTAACGGTTGCCCAAACATGACTATCATGACTCTACATTATTGTGAATGCATGCCTTAAACAACCTGGACTCCTGCCACCCCTTACAGGAGCGCGTGATGGACTTTGTTCTTCTCTGTCAAGAAGGACGTCAGGATGTGCTGGTTCAGCTCTTCCTGTTTTGCCTCCTGTGGACTGTGCTTGATGTATACAAATGTAGCTTTCAAAAACATTGAGGACACTGGACATCAGACCTGTTGAATTAGTTTTTCTTGTTTTTGAAAAATATGTGCAATTCCTCCCATCTCCTAGAATGCTGCAGCAGCTCCCTGAAGTCATTTCTCACTGCCTTTATCATTCTTGATTCTGTTGAATTCTTCTCTACCAAAAGGTACTATAGCTTTATGAAGCCCCACCTGTTGTGTTATTTTTTTTCATTCTTTCCCCCCTCACATATTGATGAGTGGTGTCTGGTTTTGTATTTTTCTACTTGTAAACTGTTTACAGGTGCAGTATGCAGATACTAATAATGGCACCTCAATCAGTAAATGTAATATTTCAGTTTACAGTGCAGAATCAAAGTTGTACTGTACAGTATAACAATAAAATTATATGACGTGTTTTTGTTGTTTGTCGTTGTGGTTCTGAAATGAGAACATGCTTCCCAAACTAATGTTTGGGTTTTGTTTAAGGAACAATTAGCTATATATAGCACCATTCACCCTCAAGGCAAGTGCTTTACACATGAGCAAACATTTGTATTTGTTCTGACTTTAAACAGATGAAATGGTATATAGACACAACCGATCCAGAGCTAGACTGAAGTGTGGTCTTTAATATCTGGAAGATATGTGTAACGGCAGGGATCCTCAAACTGCTGGAAAGTTCTCAGTTTTCCTAAAAGCTGCACAAATGAGGGTGGGATAAAAAAAAAAAGCCTGTTTGCTGAGGCTGATAACAGGCAGCTGCAGCAAAGCAGCAATATATTTTGATAGAAACCGCAGATATTGTATTGTCCACAAAATAGAACATTTAAAACTTAAAACAATGTAAGTTACGGTGTAAGTGGCCGAATAGATACGAATACCTTCGGCTGCCTCCGTCGATCACGTGATCCAAGCATTCGTAAAGGAGAAACTGCGGAAGACCCGACGTGCGCATGCGCAGCACCTCGCTCATATCCATCGGGTAAAGTTAGCTAACTATTGGCTATAATGCAAATTGTGGTCAGCTGCACCCTCCCAGCTCGATGTCGACAGTGACATTTGGGTTTCCGGACGACTTCAGTGGGACTTGTATCACTATTTCGACCCCTTGGGTGTTACTGAAACATCAAATCTCCCAGTTCCTGAAAAACTCCACTAACCGTCAGCCTGTTCGCGTTCAGAAGTCACGAGGTCCCCTAGCTTCATTCCGCTGCACAGTAGCTGGCTCCCTGCTGCTGTGGTACATTTGAGAAATGTCTCGTACTTGACTGCACTCCAGCAACTGTTGCCTGGGGAATGGGGAACTGGAGTCAATAACTGCTGAGCCTGTGGTTTGTGCGGTCTGCGCTCAGCAAGTTCACCATGATGTCCGTAAGTTGCGTAGTTTGTACTTTGTAACAGTGTACGTTACTTAATATGTGTTACTTGAATATGTTATTCTGCACTTGATATATTTCCCCGCAGGTTCGGGTGTGGCGTTGATGATGTGAACTTTAGAGAGCGGAGCAGGTTAAATCCCGGGGAACATAATGAATACTTGTTCACACTTGTTCACACTTATTCACAAGTAGCACTCATTTTTTGCCACAGCATGAAACCACCTGTGAGACCTGTAGGCTAGTTTTAAAGGGTCCGTTTAACGTGTGATTCTGTTCCGTTGGCTCCTGACTGTCACAAAGTGAATATGGCTCCTCCCCTCCGCGCGTGACGTGCGGGCTACCTGTGCGTGAGCGCCGTAAGTACCACGTGGTAGCCTAACGCTCGGCCTTCTTGACCCTCTCGCTGTTAGCCTGGTGTTTCGTGCTGGCTAATCGCGCCGTAGATCCGTGCCTTGTGTCTGTATGTCACAGGTCCAAGATGTAAGCACTTTTGTGTTAATCGCCGTTTGTCAGCCTGTGGTCGGAGTGCGACTTGTTGCCCTCCAAGGCCGTGGTTGACAGGCCGCCCTGCCTCTCTTCCTTTCCTATCTGGAGGTTTTTGAGCAGTCGTTGCCTTCGTCTGTTGTGTTAGTTAGTTCCTTGTATTTTGCCAGATGTTCCAGCCGTGTGCAGTGGTTAGCTCCACAGCTCTCATCTGGCTTTTCTTATCTTAATTCATCTTAAAGACTAGCAGCTTGCTTGGCGCCTCCAGTGGGCTTCTTAGCTAGCTGCTGGACGTTCTAATTGCGTGCTGTGTCCAGCCTCAGTTCTCGCTTGGATCACCTGGCTGGATAGCAATTCAGGCGAGCTGGCCAGCAGTAGGACGGATTAGCCTGACTGACTAGTCACTTGGTTGCATTTGTGCGTTTATCTACTTGAGGTCCTGATTTGCATCCTGTGGCCTAGTCACAGTTCTTGCTCTGAGTTCCTTGCCTGACCCCCCCTATCTGACTACAGGATGCTGGTGTGTACCTCTTGTGGCACTCAACGTCAGGTTGAGGATGGCCATGAGTTGTGTCTGGGTATGAGCCACCTTGTAGAAGCCTTGTCGGACTCATGCATCAACTGCAGTATTCTAACACTCTCTGCAAGAGCGGGAAGCCTGCGCCAGGTGGAAGGCTTCATGTTTGGGGCATGGCCTTCCACTCTCTGGACTGACGCATAGGAGCTCTGGCTCCTGCAAACAGTGGGGTAAGCGCAGTGACAGGCCACAGGAGGAGCAACAGAAGCCCAGCGCACAAGAAGGTGAAGGCATAAGCTCCCTCTCGCCAGTAGATGGAGGCTTTACGCGCTGAAATAGCGCAGCTTAAAGCGCTGGTGTAGGCGCCATGCTTATGACACTGCGGCCCGTATGGCTTGTATGAGTTGACTGATGCAACGGATGCAGCACTTCGTGGCTTCAGGCTAACGGCCAGAGAAGTTGGTCCGTTGACGTCCACCCTCGTCGTGACACATCAGCTCTGAAGACTGTAGGCGAACTCTGCGAAAGCTCCCTGTTGTGCCCGGCCAGTTGATTTGGGCTAGAGGCAGAAAAGGCGTTGGCAAGCAGGAGGCAATCAAGCCAGGCTTTGGAAGCCTGGGGTCATCGCGGCGGGGGCATGGGAGTCCCGGCCCAGCACTCCAGGAAATTTAGTGCGTGGGACCCATGTCGCTCACAGCACCTGTGGCCAGGTGGCTGTAGAGATGAGCAACCGTCACCTCGCTGACCTAAGCCAGGGCAGGGGGCGTGATCAGCCCCCCACCCCCAAAAAAAAGTCCTGTTCCCCTAGTAATGATAATCGGGCCATAGACCTAGAGGCATACCGTTGTCTCCATTTTGATCTGAAGGCTAATTTGTTGTGTGCTGTTCAGGCATTTAAGCAATGCAGCGCTTTAGGCGCTCGGAGCAATTGTCTACTACAGCGGGAAAAACCAGGGATGGGCACTTTCTAAAGAAAGGCTCGCCCACAGGGTTGAAGAAACAATTAAACAGCAGTATGAGGTAGCAGGTAAGCCTCAGATGTAATGTGTCATTCTACCAGGGGGATGGTCACATCCTGGGTGGCAATGTCGAGGGTGCCACGGTCTGAGGTCTGTGCAGCAGCATCCTGGACAGAACTTTAAAGGTTTTATTGCCTTAACGTTGCTTCTGAATGCACACTTGCAGCGGCTATTCCATTAGCAGCTGCAGTTGACCAGTAGCTGGCCGTCTGTTTCTTCACTATGAGCCATCCATTTTGCTTAGGAATGAAACAGAATGGAAGTTAGCTTCCACTAGACAATCAGGATGGCACTTAACACATAAAACACAGATATTTTAACTCAGTTTATTTTTTAGCTACAGTTTACTTCAGAAATCCCACTGAAATTCAATATATGAAAGGCTAATATCTATTTATTGCCCAGCCCTACATTTAAAATACAGTCATTTAAATCACGTGTGCGTTACACTATTACCTGGCATTTTCCAAAGCGAACTGTAGCTGCTTTAATTTTCTAACTTCCTTCCTCCTTTCAGTCAGCCATAAATTTCAGTACAGCGCAATACACTCAATGAGCAGACATGGCATTGGCACACAGCTGTGATTACAAATAAGCAAAATATGATTTTTAGTTGTGAAGGATTACATACTGTGTGTAATCATCTAGTTTACCACTTAATGAAACAACATGAGAGCCACGTTGTGGCTTGCAGTCAGGCATTTCAATGTACTAATGCACAGTTTATGATTTTGATGGAGCTGGGTCTCATTTATAACCGGTTACGGTTGAAAATGACAAATTAAACTTGAATACCAAATGTCAAGACTCTGCTAAAATATTTGCAAGTCGATTTGTATAGGAACATCAATCATCCGCTGCTTGGCAGTTTGGAAAAAACATCTCAAAATCTTATGATGTGCCCTTGGAAAATGCTCAGCATGAGTGTAAACTGCTGCGGTTTGAAAGATAAGCTCAAAATGATCAGGTCGTGCCCGGCCTCACGTCGGATTGTTGACTGAAGTTATCTATATTTGACTTTCTCTGATGTTTTCACCCTGCCTTAAATACTTGTTACTCTTACAGGACTTTTGTACTGTTTTATAGACTTGGGGCTTTGACCTTTTTTACTGTTATAGTTGTTCATGAGTCTCTTTCAGTTTCCAGAACTTTGACATAAAAATAATTGGATTTTGGTGGAACTGATAAAACTGAAAATACAGTCTTAACCTTCAGTATTCTGCCAGCTTTTCCTCTTTTCCAGCTGTCACATTTTTTTATAACTCCACTCGCATCTTATTTTGGTGGGCTTGCTCATCACTTCTAATAACAGCATTGCTCTCAGCAAGTTAATGGCTGAGATTTGGGGACATGGTGACATCACTAAGAATACGTCTTGACAGTGCAACAAAAACATGAGCAGTCAGACAACCAGACAAGTTTTAAAAAAACAAAAACAAAACTGTGATGGTTTTAACCTCAGCATAAAATAGCCTAGATTATCTGGCTAAACCTGTCTGATTGTTTGCGTTCTTCCCCCCCGTCAGACTCTGTTGAATTGCTGTAGCTGCCTTCTGATCTGCAAATAACTTGGTTAGTGCAATGTTACTGTATGTAATGTAACGAATAGCAATGATGGCACAAGCTATGTGAATAAGTGGCGATAAACCAGGATTTCTTTTTTTCTTTTTCTTTTTTTTGGGTGATTTGTGCTGATTTTGACTTGAGGTGGTATGTAAGACAAACAAAAACCAGTTCCTTTGCCAAATTCAAATGGCCATCCTGCTTCCATGATATTATGTGCTTTGTGTTTTTCTTTGTGTTTCACATGGCGGGAATGACAACATAACACTTGACGCACAAATCATGGACTAGAAGTGCAACTTGTAAAAATGTTTTATTGGTCTATAAAATGTCAGCAAATGTACAGGTGTGGACATGACATGTTAACCTCTTCAAAATGCTTGTTTTGTCCAACCAACAGTCCAAAACCCCCAAATATTAATAAGCTGCGTCTCAGTTCAGAGGCTGCATCCTTCTAAGGACGTGAAGGCTGAACCGAGACGGCCTGGTCTACAGTGGATTTTTTGTATTTTCCTCACCAGCGTCATGAAGCGCCCCTCCTGTTGTCTAGCAACCTTGACAGCTGCAGTATTATAACCTCTGTATTAACTATTTGAATGAGCTGAAACCCACTTAAATGTACTTGCACTTAAAAGTGTAAACCTGCTCGGCCGCTGTTGACGATCTGTTTGGGGACGCCATATTCTCTTTCGCGCAATGAATCTTATGTTGAAGGATACAGACGTTGGATCCTCTAAATTTGGGAAAAGAACGCCGCGTTTGAAGGCGCCTTTCGAAATCGGACTGCCGACCTGGCTCCCATTACCAAAAAGCCAATAGGATTTTTGATTGGATTTTGGATTACTGCCTATGATACATTTTGTTCAGCAAGATTATCTTCACAAATAAACACTTTTATGATCTTTGAAGCGTTAAAAGCCAACGTTAGGCCATAAACGAACTACACCACGGTCGCATAACTTCAGTGTCACCACCGCTAAGCTTCCAACTTGTAATTTGAATTTGCACTCATATATCTTCTAAAAAAGCCTTTCAAAAACGGCGGATGAGTGAGTAGATGTTTAATGTCCCCGACATCCTCTGTAGTCTCATTTAGCCACTTGTTGTCCTAAAAGCTTCAAAATTCACAAGCTGGGTATTTAGACGTATTTTGTCGCAGAACAAAACGTGAAAATCTCTTAAGCTTGTGCTAACCACAGACCTTATTTCAGGCGTCCAACCAAAAACCCCTGGACCACGAGACGAGGGAACTGGAAGCGCAAAAGTGCAAAGTCATTTCTGGGTTTTAGATTCATTCTCGCAGTACTCGATTTTACTTTAAAGTAAAACCGAAAAACAGGCAGCAAGCTCCTCACATTTGAGAAGCTTGAACCAGATAATCTTTGGCCTTGCACTCATTTTATATGATTAGACTTGTGTATAAATATTCGGTCAGTCGACTAATGGATATCACTTGGAACGGGGGCTTTGCCGGTTCCGTTTAGACCTTCGCCAGTGAGACGCCAGGACAGGTGGAGAATTTGCAGGCAGGGACTGGGCAGCAGAACACTAACGCACAGAGAGAGTACATTCCTCTGTCAGTCACAGCAGCAGCAGCAGGGCGGAACACACTGTGCTTTTGTGGGACAATGCATCCAGCCGTAATTGCGGGGCAAAGTCAGCTGAATAGATATTTGTTCAGAATGGCATAAATTACATTTTTTATTTTTTAAGGAATCTCAAATTTCTCTGTAGACCAGAAGAGGTTTTGAGCATGCATAGTATGACTTTCCTACTAGACGACTGAAGAACCAAGGAGCAGAACACGGGCTTGGTTCAGTCAGAAAAGAAGTCGCATAATAGAAGTGTTGGATCTTTATTGTTTTCATGCATCTTATTTTATTCTGAAATGTAAATCTTTGGGTTGAGAAGTGCTTTTTGTTATGAGGGCCTGGGTCTTTTTAAGACTGAGTTTAAAAAAAAAAACCAAAAAAGTAAAGCTTGGAGTCGAATGCGTTCTGAGCCAATGAGCCAGAAAATGAAGGAGGCGAGGCCTGATCAGAGCAGCACAGTAGCTCTCAGTCTTACATGACGGATCTTGATAGGAAGGAGGCTGCTGAGGTCGGCGTTGTTGCCACAACATGGTCCCACATTACTCATGTTTCTCCGAATTGTAACAGTGCCTTTTAAACTTTACAGACTACTTTCAGATCAGCAGCCAACAGCAGGTTTTAATAATATTATTATTATTTTCTTTAGATGACTTTTGGGGTGTCGAGCAGCGTGACACTGCTGTTTGACTTCTGGGATGTGCACGGGCCCGCAGGTAAGATTGCGGAGTGTCAAACGGCATCTCCTTGGAACCAGTTCACCTGGTTAAAACGTATTGTTACAGAGTATATTACATCGCATCAAACTTAAGCCAGGCTTGATATGAGGCTCTGAAAGGTTTGCTGTCTCCTCCTTTTGTGGAGGAGTTGCAGCTGTTGACAGCTGGGCGGTCATCTGCCTCGACCGGTTAGGTTGGGAGGTAAAGAGCGAGGGGGGGGGGGGTAGAGTAAGAGAGTGATGGCAGGATGAAAGAACACACAGTATAACAATATAGTTCCGCATACAGATGTAAAGCTACGGTAGGTACAATGACGGTAGTTACAATGACGTTGATGTTAAACAACCAATAGTATTAGCAATACAACAACACTAATAATAGCAGTAGACTAATGCACCTTAAACGTCAGTTGCCACCTGCCAGTTAACCATCTTGTTTCTTCTCAGAAGCAAAAATCAGGCTTTGACCTTGAAAGAAATAATGATTTGACTTTTATTGTCATAGTAATCGATGTTGACTGATAAGGGGAAAAAAATTGTGCTGACATTTTTGTCCATATTGCCCATCCCTACCTATTTGGCCAATATACAGTACAGTTGTATGCCGACGTATCGGTCGGGTTCTACACCGCGTGCTCCAAACACCGTGTTTTGCCAAACTGTGGTTACCAACAGAAGCTGTGTATGTGCACATATTGATTAAAAATATGATTTAATATAAATGTTTTGCTATGACTCTGGGTTGACAGAGACAACCACAACGACACTCCGTTAGAATTCATTAGCTTTGTAACTGATACGAATCCGAGCTGGCTACATCTGGCATCCTCAGCGAGCGAGGATTCCTTTCAGCTGGAAAAATGCATCAACATCACAGTACTCCGCATCCTGCGTTCAGCTGTGTCCTTGTGTCTCCAGGGATGGTGCTGTCGGTGTTCGTGGTCCTGCTGCTGACCGTCTTCTACGAGGTGCTCAAAGTGTGGAGGTTGTGGCTGGGGAGTAGCTCCAAGCTGGCCCCGTCTCCATACGCCGCCCCTCCGTCTTACCGCAGCGACAGCATCTCCGTACTGGACAGCAGCCCCTCCGAATCCTCGCTGACCCCCATAGATTCACACCCCCCGGCTCCAAATGGCAGAAACAGGTTAGGGTCCTTGTGAAATACAGCCAGGTTATAATGATATAATCAACGATGTGAGCTTTTTTTTTTCTCGTGGATTTTACTGCAAAATAGAAAGAATGGAATATTAGATAATGCTATAAAAAATGGAAGAGTAAGAAGTTAGTCAGGGTAGGAATTGTTGATGGTAAGTAAAAATGTTTGGCGTTTAAACACGTTTTGATTTAGTAGGTGGACATTTGACTTACCATGAGCTGTTTTTTCTTGTACTGGTGGAAATGGGCTTCTGGGGAAAGTCGACCTGATATCTTGCATGTAAAAGCAGTCATACTCTTTGTGCTTTCTTGACCTTGTTTTATTGAATCACACATGAAGCATTTAGCGACGCGTCATTTGGGATAAGTTGTACCACTACGGTCATTTCTGAGCTTCATAATGTTCCTCTGCTTTCTGTTGTAGCTGTCTGGATTTCTTTGCGCTTTCTGCGTGTATCTGTGTCACCTGTTGTGTCATAATGATTGAACTCAAAAACTATATGTAACCAAATTCCTCTGAATTCACACTATATTTTACTGAATCAAGTATTTGAGGTGATGATCTTCTCATATAGGTGTACTTCTATTTTCCTCTTCAGCTGCTTGCTGCACGTTATCCAGACTGGCCTCCACATACTGCAGGTGTCTCTGGGCTACATGCTGATGCTGTGCGTCATGTCCTACAACACCTGGATCTTCCTCGGGGTCATCGTGGGCTCTGTCCTCGGGTATTTCATCTCATTCCCTCTCCTGGGTCGGATCTGATGGTATGGACAGTTACAGAGGGTGGCCTTTCTTGCTTGAACGTTATATGGGTTGCATATTATGGATACTAAATAGGAATCTACTTGAGCGACTAATTTCTGCGTGCTGTTCCGTTGCTATTTATGAAGATTTAAGAATAAGCTGCATAACATTAACTGTCGCTTAAAACTCATCTGGAAACTGGAAATTTCATGCACCAAATCATTCTGATTGTCTGTCACCAGTTTGGACATACAAAGTTATATTTGTCTTTGACCATAGAGATGATGTGTAGAATTTCATCATTTACAAAGTGGTTCCTTTGTGTTAAAGGGACATGATGTTCTGTTTCTGAGGTGTAGTCTTGCACCTAGTCTCAAACGGCAAACATCTGTGAGTATGTGGAAAATGGATGTTAGTCTCCAAGGGAGGGAGTGCTGCTTACTTAAACTCTTACCTTCGTTTGTTAGTTTATCCTAAATTAGTATATAGTAGTTTTTGTCTTTCTGGTGAACCTTGACAGACTTATAGCCACTACACAGTTCAATGTACTATTATACCAAGCAATGTTACACTACAGATGATTTACGAAATGACATTTCTTTTCTGTTAGAAAAGGAGAGCTCTGACTATTTTGATGCAACAAAGTAAAAGACTTTTATGTTTTCGACTGCTTAAAAAGCAACATTTTGTGCGAAGTGTTGTGGAGTGAAACTGAGATTTACAGTCGGATCATAAGACGGCTCTCAGATTCAGGAACTGAATCACAGAATTGAAGCTTGTAAATTTCAGTCATGTGTCCCCTTCGACTGCTCACAGGGCAGAGTCAGTGTCACGCATACATCGAAGTCGATCATGTGGTTCTGTGGCAATCATTGACAACCCACAAGCTGCCTTCTGCCTCGTAACTGAAATTTAAGGCGTGTTGTTGAACTATGCTATTCATCTCTACTTTATAACTGATTCTGACAATAGAAACATTCAGATCAGGTCTGATCACTTGGGGTGCTTTACTGATGAAGAGCAATTAATTTTCTTCACGATGGTTTTCTGCCACAAAACTCGGAAGGACTCGGGTAAATAAGGAATAAAGATGAATTAGGTTTTTTTTTTTTTTTGTCCATCCATATATATTTTTTTTAATTTTTATATATATATATATATATAAAATTCTCAAACAGACAAAAGCACTAAACATACAAGTTGAGCTGCTCCCTCTAAGCAGACATGTTTTGTAATAAATAAACGGGAGATGGCGAGACTGGTCCTCCATTGGATGTAATGGGTCTTGTGTGTGAATCTAAAGGCAGCAAAGTCAAAATGTGCCCGGGATACAGCGGCGATAGTGCCCTGTTGTGAAATCAACCGACTCAGGAAACTGAGCAGGAATCTGAACTATCTCTCAGCCTTTAGCATTAGATTGCAGCTCAGTCTGGTACAACAGTGAAAGTATTTCACCCATTAGAGTGATGCTGACAAGAAACTGATTTGTAACTGCAAATTCCTAAGGGGGTTCTGTAATGTGGTACTAATAATAATAAAAATTGATATGTAAAATGATGCTTGTATTTTATTTACCTGAAGTTTTCATTCTGTGTCTGCATGCTTTAATCCCACATCTGATCCCTCATGTGTACTGTTTACACAGCATTTAATTTGTCCTGGAAAATGACTGTCGCTGTTGCTTCTCCTTGTTTCCTCTTAAGGGTTTTGGGGGGGGGGGAATTGAGGGTACTTTGAGATACTTAAGTTTCAATAGCTAAACATACAAGTCAACAAAGTATCTGTAAAATCAATGTCTCTAATTCAAATTAAATAGTTAATTCCAGGAAACCTTCTAGAAAACTACTAAGAAAGTACTCACCCTTAACATAAAGTGCCATTCTGCTCTACTTTTCTTACACAGATAAGGACATACAATTCTTGTACTTCATCCAACTTCACAAAATAAAAATGTTTCACCAAGATTGTAAAATTTGAATTAAGTTAGAAAAGTTAGGTTTTAAATAGGAAAAGTCACTTATGTTTGATTCAGTGTACTAACAAAGTCGGGGGGGGGATCTAATTTGAAAAACGTCATCAGATTCCGACATTAAGAATCTCCCGCTTAGTCACAAGTTCATCAAAATCCTAGAGCCATTAATTTCTCTCTGTCATCTACAGGCAGAGAGACAAAGGATGAATTATAGTTTTGTTGCACAGTTGTCAAAAAGTTGAAAACATCATGCTTTTCAAGACACAGTGGAAGTGTAAATCGTTCTGACAGGTTGTACTAAAACATCAAGTGTTGAAACATAAAGGCCATTTGCGAATACAGGAAAAAAAGCTCTTCAAAGTAAACAAGCTACATGTTTTAAAAAGTTATATTTTACAAAAAATAGATACCGGTATTTCAGAGAGTATTTAAAATACACATACGAATCACCCACAGAACATATAAAGGTTGATTGTAGCACCCCCTGCTGCCCAGGTAGAGGCTGTGACCATTAAAAAGGGATCTATTCACTTGCAGTACAGTTAAAGGCACAAGCTATAATTTATTTGACTGTATAAATGTGAGCTATATTGAGGAAATGTATTATTTCCTGCGTCAGTTGCATACGTTACTGTTAAACAAACCTTTTACATAAGTTGAAAACAAACTCCCTTCTTTTTTAAGCTTAAAAAGTGGATTATCACTTTAAAATCCCCGATCCTTTTAATGGACCCTTATCCTGTTGACATAGCACAAAGGAGCCTTACTTATATAAATCAGGTATGTTGAATTCAGTGTCATGCACCACATAAGAAGAAAACGTGCATTGAGATTCACTAAGCTGTGTAGAGAGGAACCAATCACCAAAGAAATGTCAAGGAAAAAAAGCATGGGGCGGATGGGAGAGTTGGTTTTGGAATGTGCAATAACGATAAAGAAAAGGCAATGCTTTGAATGAAACCTTTAAGTACAGTCCTCATTCATTCCTCTTCTCTTCCTATGCTAAAATCACTTCCACTTCTACCGGGTCGATAATTTTGTCCTCTCCGTTCAGACTGTTTGTGATTGGCCGGGGCTCACCTTCATCCAGCCCCCCATTGGTCGGTGACTGGAAGCCACTGTCGCCGCACGAGCTGGAGTCTGTAGCCAGTCTTGGCAGTGGTGACGGCGCATGATTTGCTTCTGCTGCAGAGACCTCAGCAATCCGTTCACTGTTGTCTTCCTGTACCGCTATCTTTACTTCCTCCATGGCATTCTTGATGGCTGCTTCCTTCTGATGGTCCTTATCAGCTTCCTGCTTCCTGCTTCCCACCAGCTGCTGGAGAATTGCCTGCGGGGACGTCTTGTCGCGCTGAGATTTCCTGGTGGTGCCCTCCACCACCGTGGTCACATGTGTCACGTCTGCCTGCGCCCCATCCTCCAAGGTGATGGTGCCTGTGGTCGGCTCTGTGTCGATGTGGCTCTCCTCTGACACAGGCACCACCAGCTCCACCACTGGATTAATCAGGTCTCTGATTTCATTCACGCTGTCGGGAGACTTTGGATCCTCAAACTGGCCTAGGTCCTCCACATCCTCCTCTCGGTCCTCCTCTATGCCCTCAGACATGTCGCCATCCTCCTCGGGGATGAGCTCCACACCTGGTACCTCTAGGCAGGACTCATAGGGCAGAGGCGACCCCTCCAGCTGGATCATGGACACCACCTGTTTGCGTCTTCTCCCCGAACCCCCTCCTTCAACACAGCCACCACCGACAGAGCCCTCCTTCTCATCACCCCCAAACTTAGTCGCCCAGTCCACTGAATTGGTTTCCCCGAGCAGGTGCAGGTTGGGGTCGCTGTTGGTCAGAATGATGCTGTCCCTGTAGAGATTGTGTCTCCTCTGGACAGCTGCCTCCTTCACGGCTGGACAAAGAAGGAAAACAAGGAAGTCAGTCACTGTGTTAACAAAGTTCAAAAATGTACCTAAATACAATATTATTGCCATCTACCACTACTATTGCCATGGCAACAATTATATCTAAATCCTGTGTTTTTTGGCCCTCACCCATCATTATGTCCTTGGAGACCGACTGCAGCACCACCTCCTCGAACATGTTTTCGACCAGCAGGAAATGGGAGAAGTCCTCAAAGATGAGCTCTTTGAAGCGAGGCAGCTCCTGGGGATGAGGGGGCCGCGGTGAGCTTCAAAAAGCTTTCTTTCTGCAGTTGCCTACATATCAGTTAACTTGTTGCATGTAATGGTTATGATAGCTGGCACCTCCTGCATGTGTTTTCAAGGAGGGTTGCATCACTGGCCAGGGGGTGCATGCTAACTGAAGGAAATGTTAACTAATGTAGAGCCATTTATTTAGATACAGGAGAAGATGATAATAATAATAATAACAATAATGTCAAACCATTTCTATTAGGAGAAACGTGTTTCAGAAACGATGCACATGAAAAAAGCCAAATCAAGTACAACAACGGAAACGTGCTGCAAGTGAACAAATTTGTTCTATGTGGACAAGAGTGAGGCCAAATGTAAAAAAGAATATGTACATTTTTATGTTGCTTTTTTACTCTTTTCTTCCCACTTCAATCAAAATCAAACACCCTCTCTTGTGTGGTCTCTCTCTCTCTCGGGCCGAAAATCAGAGCTGTTCCACTTAGCGCTCCCCCTGGAGGCCTGCAGAACTTCAGTTTTATTGCCTGGATATGCAGCGTTTCTCTGTTGCATTTGTTTTCGTTTGTTTGTGGTGTTTTTGACTTTGCATCGTTTCTGAAGCTGCAGAACGTTTCTCCTAATGGGAATGTCGTGGGCCGGTGTAGTGCGTTTGCCCTTGTCAGCCACCTTGTCAGCCACGAGCTCAGTGGATCCTTTATGCTATAAAAGCCACGGACATGTACCATTTATCGTTTTCTTTCTGCACTTATGGGAATGTTCACTTTTGGCTTTGCGTGGGGCTAAAATTCAGCGTGCAGTCGCCCTTAAATAGGTGGAGTCCCAATGCTGTAATGACATGGTATATTGTAATGCATGCAATATCAAGAGAGTGAAAAGAAGAAAGAAAGGTGATGTGAGGCCGTGTTGGGTGCTACTCACAGGTGAGCAGGATGGTGAGAGCTGCTGCAGCATGTATGGGATGATGATCTGCAGCAGAGCCTCTCTGAAGAACTTCTTGCGCACTGTGCTGCTGTCATAATCGAATTTCTGATGGGGGACCCCAGAAACACAGAGCACAATGACTCCTCATAGCTTTTCTACTAATTTCCCAAATTTACCTTAGCAATCTTCTAACATTTCCTTCTGCTTCAGATGAAACCTTCCATTACCTTCTGGAGATGAATAAAATATACAGTACATCCAGATACTTTCTGAGTAAACGAACCTCACGTAGATTTCTACAAGTCTTTTGAGTAATTTTGACCAGATCAAGTCAGAAAACTTCATCTCAACTTATCCTGGAGCATCATTTCTACATAAATTTTAATGCTGTGAGAACCACGAGTAGAATTTTATTAGCCTTCATTGTATCAGGGTGGAGGCGATATCTCAAAATAAACCCATCTGCATGGCTAGATTCCACTAAGGGTAACTGAAAAATATGGTTTTATTTTGGGATTTTTGTGAGCCGATGCTAACTTTTTTTATAGTATATGAAATAGTGAAAGCATTTGACAAAAAGTTACTGTCTTTACTCTGCTTTTAATATCCCTACCTTGAGAACCCTGTCCTGGCATCGCTGCATGGTCTTGCACATGTCCTCTTCTACCTGGGCCTCTAAAGACTGGTGGAGCAGCTGCTCAAATGTGTACACTGCATTGTCCATTTGCTGTCACATTAAAAGAAAAACGTTATATAGTAGCACAGGAAACAGAATGATGCAGGTTGTGACCGTAAACCACGGCTTCTATTCAGCTCACACTGTTCATCTTTACAAATTGTCAAACTCTTTTTGTCCAGCAGGTGTAAGCAGAGACTTTACGACATGGGCAGGTTCCTGGTGTGTGTCATCTTACTAGGAAACAGGGAGTGTTTCCAGGCACCCTGACACTGCTTTGGTACATGCCGACGCTTTGTATTATGTCAGAGAAAATTGCTGTGGCACGTTACCTCCCTCATGAGGATCTGAGCTCTGCTGACGAACACCGAGGGGTTGGAGACGTCGAACCTCTGCTGCAGCCCCTCCAGATTGAGCTCCTCCACCTTCTCATAGCAGCTCTGCATCTTCACCGGGTGGAAGGCGAGCATGGACAGCCTCTCCATGTGCTGAGGGGAGCACAGATAAAGGAAGGGCAACAGTGATCAAGGCCGTGCAGCTTCATGCGAGGAGAGTTAAGACCAGAGAAAACGGTTGAGACAATTGCGCAGGATCAGTCACAGAGAGCAGCTGAGGACACAATCCTGGCTTCTAATTAAAGACTAGCGCTAACGTGGCCCGGGCTTCCACAAACACACGGTGTCTTGTCATGCACTCTAATCATGTAACAGGCACACATTAACACCTTAACCATACTCTCCAACTAAAGTTAAGTCTCAGTTGGAGTAAGTAGAACAGTGAGCTGGGCAACTCTGCAATCTTTGTGATTGTTTCTGTCATGTATAAATCTTAGCGAGGTTTCTGTCTGTGCTTTGGTTCTGTCATTAGATGTGGGGGCGGGAAATGTGCTATTTTTGGGGGTGGATTTCCTGTTAAAGCTGCATTAATCAAATCTTTTTGATATGTGTAATGTGAAAGAGCCATTCAGTGTATTCTAACTCTGCAGCTCTACAGAGATCTTTTGGTCTGTCAGCACGTTTCCAGCAGCAGCAGACAGCTGTTTTCAGCTGTTTACTGACACATTAGCCATAACTTTATACGGCGATAATATATCAGGGCTGCGTGTCTGTCGGCTTGTTGTGGGATTCTTGTGCTGCCCCCTGGTGGCCAACAATTTATCGGACATAAAAATTCTCATTGTACACTACACTACAGCACTACAAAATGGCAAACTCAATACATAGTGGGACTATGTAGTGAGTCGTGAATGATTTCAGACACAGCCCATGGTAACACCTAAATTGAACCTTAAAATTAATTCATGGACAGAAAGAAAAAGTGAAGCAAAACATGACTCACGTCTCCCAGTTTGTCTTTGCCCCCTCCATTGAGCGAGTTCTTGCCGATCTCCACCAGCTCCCTGAAGAAGATGTCCCTTACCTCGGAGAAACCTCGGCTGGTGGGCTCCATCAGGGCCTCCAGGATGGAGCTGATATATGGCTGGACGCTGGTCCTTAGGAGCTGGTTCGCCTTGGGCAACACCATAGCTGTGCGCCACCAGCGACACACGGAGAATGGAAGAAAAAAAATATATATATTCATGATTAGTTGCTGCAGCTTGTAAACAGACATGTAACACTATACAGAGTCGGTCATAGCGTGAAGAAAAATTAAGGCATGGCTCTGTAGTCACGTGAACTCTGCAAATATGTAATTGCAGTCCACAGTGTATTGTTTAAAAGCAGTCTGAGATGGTTGGTATGTATGCGAATCATTTAAGTAAACACACATGTGCTGTTTCAATGGAAGCCCTGCACCTTTCGCTCTCTAAGATACACCCAATTGTTGGCCTGTGCTAAAAGACTCAGACAAAATCAAATTCACGGCTAGGATTACCGCTCTCAAACGTGCCCTCATGTAACCTGAACTCGCATGGTTTTGTGTGGTTGACTTGTGGCTTCGAGCCTTATCTGTGGGATAAAGTCAGAAAACGTCCCATACAATGCTGGTGATGGAATGCAGTCCTGCCACTTTAGCTCAACTCATAGGAAACAGTACAAAAAAATGAGCGGCCTGTGCCAACTTCAATTTTGAATAGAACGCTGACAGGCTCGCTGCTCAAAAGGCTGGTTGCTCTGGTGCTGCAGAAGCTAATCACACAGAACGAGAGGATGCCAGAGATGGAAGGAGATTTGGTTGCAGAAGAACGGCCACGTTAGTGCCACATGTCCAAACAATCTCGCCGGAAAAACATGAGCGGTGTGGCATTATTCAGTGACCAGACTGATCGCTTCGCTGTGCCAAGTCAGCCCTGAACCAGACAAACTGCAGCTACATCTCAATGAGGCACACGGTAAGGGAACAATGAAGCGTGCACTTGAGGTCAGGGAGATCATGTTACACGGCACAGCAAGCACGAAGTGAACCAGGTCATGATGGACATGTAAGATTGTAAACTGAGGTGGTAAAAGTAGGCTAAAATACGCTTTTCAAAAATTAAACATGACATATTTCTTTCCTTCCCTCCTTCCTTCCTAACCATTGCCCCGAATTTACTCCCTGAATCTTATTTAGTTCAATAACACCATGTGTTAAAGTGGAGTCCCCTTTCTTTCTCACTACAGGTGTCTACAGCTGTGATGCTGTAGATTAGTTATTGCCTTTTCACAGAGCACACACAGTTTTCAGTTGGTTTGTGAAGTACTTCCCATACTGGATATTTACAGGTGAAACCGCAAACTGCTGCACAATGCAAACATTACTGGCTGTGGTGTGGCCAAAAATATTCAACATGTGGAGCAAAATGCACCATGGACTGTCTGCCTGGAAGTACCTCGAAGCATTAATTTGTCAAATGCAACAGATTATAAAGAGTTGCACGCAGATCTTTGGTCACCTCGCATCTTGCTGCTGACGTGCTCTTTAGACGCGATGATCTGGTCCATGTCGGTTCGTAGTCTGGCGTCCAGTGGGACTCTCTGGGCCTCACAGGCTTCGACCAGCGCTTCATACTGACCGGTGGTCTGAGACAACACCTGCCTGTACACTGCATCAGAGATCTGGAGGAGGGAGAAACACAGTTGGTTTGGATGTGTTTGAGTCTCTCCCGTGTTCGTGCAGCATGCCTGCAGTGCACCGTGCAGCACGATAGGAACTCACCAATATCCAATCCCTCTGCCTCTGCTGCAGCTTCCCCTTCAGACGTGGCCCAATCGCGTCTCTCAGCTCTGGGTGGAGGGTCTCCATCACCAGATTAGCCAGAATCTGTATACACACAACATACATTTTTATATTTAGCGTGTTTTTAATGCGTAAATAAAAATAAAAAAGGAATTAATCAGATCCTGCCTGGATGTAACTCGGTTATAATAAGCCAAGAATTGGATTGATTTCTACTGTGAGCTGTCTTTTCGCCAGCTACAGGATGCTATAATTACTATGGCAACGTGCCAACTGGGGACTTTTACACTAGAGGTGTAGTCAAAAACAACAAATATCCTCCACCCAAAACAAACTAAACAAAAATAAACTTTAAAAAAGTGCAGCCTCTCTTTCCTTTGTGATTACATGGATACAGTGGGGCGACTAAGCTGATGCACAGCTGGATACGGAGATGCAGGAAGGCTGGTTTTAGTGGCACTGCACACACACACACACACACAATGCTCAGCACCTCCACTGGGTTTTAACACAAGCTAGACTAAATATTTGGTGAAACATGTTGTTGGGTAATGAACGGCTGTGACAATAGCAGAGTAGTTTTTCCACACAGAGGAACAGTGACAGGCCTGACAAACAAAAATACTCATTAAAATGGCTCTTATTGAAGGGTGTTCTCCGTATTATTGTTGCGTTGGTGGTGTATATATTGGCACTTTTAACATCTATCTGGAACCCCCGGGGCGGCTGTGGCTGAGGGGGTAGTGCGGTCGTCCATTAACCCCAGGGTTCGTGGTTCAATCCCAGCTCCCGCTGTCCGCATGTCGAAGTGTCCCTGGGCAAGACACTGAACCCCGAGTTGCCCCCGGTGGAGGCCAGCATGGCAACTGTGTCCCCATGGGTGTATGAATGTGGTGTGAGTGTCCCCTAAATGTTTGTTTGTCTGC